>NJDD01002640.1:97633-110157 GCA_002245505.1 Calephelis nemesis
GGTTTGGAGGGTAAGGTAGCCGGTAAACTTACTTTGCTCGAGGCCTAACATCCCGACCTCATGTTGGCAATGCACCATTACCATCTTTGGTGTCTCTAGGCGGCGTGAATTTCTTACCATCACGAAATCCGTCTGCTTGTTTGCCTTCCTATATCATAAAAAAAAAAAATTTTTTTAAATAAGGTCCTTTGACAATAGATCTTCAGTTATTTAGACAGTAGTAGGTACATCTAATGAAAGTTTTAGAAACAGATGTTCTAGTGACTTATGGTTTTTGATATTGTCTCATTTCCTTACTTGATTTACTCTATGATTTCCCTCTCTTGACAGACTCGTTGGTAGAAAGGCTAGCGTGAACGACTAACTGCAAGACTCGGGTTCCATTTCTGAAGGAGGCAGATATTTGTATGGATATCTTTGATTATATGTGCTAAACACGGTATTACAATTTGAATACCTATATTGAGCGAATCAGAGTATATTACAAAATCATGCAATTGCAAAATTACATCTTTTGTTAGATTAGACAAAAAACAATCACACCAGGTAAGAAACAACTTCGGCCTAGACACCATAGATGATAAAGGTGCGTCGCAGCAAGTAGGCCGGGATGTTAGAAATTATGTCCATAGTCTCCTTATCTGCGCCAATTTTAAAAAAACAAATGAGAATTAATGCTGTCGATCAGAATAATATATTTTTGAAATATATTCATGAAAATTAAAGAAATTAAAAACGTTCTTAATGGGAAGCTAGTTGAAAATAATAACATACGGAATTTTTAATAGTCGCCTCTATGGTCTAGCGGTCTAACGTCGGCCTTGATTTCCTAAGGGCCCCGGTTCTATGCGGGGTCAGTCTACAACAAAAAGAAAAACTAGAAAATATGTGTTTTCAATTTTCTAATAAAAGTAACGTTGCACGGGTTTGGATATGACCCGACTGGGGATAGGCTTGCTACCTATCACATTGTGGGACTTGGTGTATCCGGTCACTCGTGAGTGCCTTGGTTATGCCTCTGTTCACCATTTCAGGGATATGTGTGTGAAGATACTTTTTAAAAAAACACAATTTTCAATAAATTTTGTTTTAGAAACACCATCTGCTTCCAAAGATAAAGGTTTGAAAGTTTATAAGTGATGTGGGGAAACAAAAATCATGTTAAAGATAAGCCCGTGAAAAGCTTTTACTTCGTCGTTTAGGCGTAAAAGGATCGATAATTGAATAACATCCCGTTTCCAGTAGACTGAATCCATCTGCTTATGATAATAATTTACACATCGGTAGGTATACATCCTTTGGCTGTTCATATAACTATAAAATATTGTATTCAGATATCTTGAAAGATTAGTTTACTTTTCTACTCGTATCATATTATTATATTTATAACTAGCTGTCCCGGCGAAATTCGTTCCACCCGTCCAGTTTGTATGGGAAAAAGCAAACTGTTGTTTTTCCTAGTTTCCTTGCAGTTTTTTCCTTTTTTCTTATCTTTTAAACCTTCCATGGACTTGAACAAATAATTTAAAACCAAAATTAGCGAAATCGATTCAACCGTTCCCGAGTTTAAGCGAGACTAACAAACAGCAATTGATTTTAATATATATAGATGATGCCGCTGTTAACTTGATTGGACACATTGGACATATTTAAGACACATATCTTTACGTCAACTCCTTTTCGGGGTTGGCAGAGAGTACCGAGTGCTAAGTTTCTACCTCACAAGGGACTTGGTGTGAAGATATGTATTTATGTAAGTGATACGATCCTTGCAGACCTTCCCTTTTCAGTTGTCTCCTTTTTTCAGTTAAATTAGTAGTTTTCGGAGACTCTTGATACCAAAGGTGATCTTTGAATAATACCCGAGCGATTTGGTCGTGGTGTGTCATCTGGTTAGATGTATCCACATTACATCTATCCACTCTCAATATCTGTATAGTTATTTTTTCATCCTCATTTTTTTTTTTCACATTACCGAACCCTTACTCATTTTATACCAACTCATTCTTACAATCCCACGCTCTCTCTGATCTCACAATTGCAAATGCGATCATCAAGCATTACCTTTCCGTTGCTACTCTGTTAGTATTTTTTATTATATTAAACAACTACACACAGTTAATTTAAAACGCTAGCACATTTTAGTTGTTAACTAGTGACTTATAGACATTCAATGAGTAAGGAATACATTGTCAATACGAGTCAGGGTTGTTAAGCTTTTTAGAATAAGTTTCTTAGTTACCTCTCTTTCTTAATTGGAACAGAATAGTGCCAAACACTGAGGTAGAAATAGATGGTCGTACTAATTCAGGCAAGTGGTTGCAAACTACTATGATATACACAGAATAATATAACTGAGATAATGTATGTCCAAACAATATTTTGAAATATATCTTCAAAAGAGTCAGATTGTTATACCGGAAAAAATTCCTACATTGTTTTTCCTAGCTTTCATATGGATATATTCAGGCGTTAAGACATCACCACATATGACTGTATTTCTACTGAAAATAACTATTTATTTATATAAGTATCTACCAAACAATTAATTTTGTGAAAAGGGCCTTCCTTTTATTCCTGCCGCCATAACGTCAGTACTTGCTGTTGACGTTTTAGACGGTTGACTTTTGCTCAAGGCCTAACATACCAGCCAAAGGGTGGCAACGCACTATTACCAAATTTGGTGTCTCTAGGCGGCGTAAATTTCTTACCATCAGGAAATCCGTCTGCTTGTTTGCCTTCCAATATCATAAAAAAAAAATATAAAAACAATTACAGCCATACTCTGTTTGAGGCCGAAATAAGGTGTGCAAAATACAATGTGACTAATATATTTCATATTCTGTATGTTTCGAAGAGTCGTTTAATATAGCCTCAGTACTCACATTTCGCCTCTGTGGTCTAGCGGATTTGACTTTATAAGGTCCAGGGTTCGGTGCCCAAGTCGGACAAACAAATAACAGAAAAAATGTGATTTAAATTTTATGATGAAAATATTTTCACCCGGGATTGAATATGTGCAGCCGGTGACAGGCTTGCCACCTCACATCACATTGCGGGGGATAGTGTCTGCTAGTCGTGGGTGCCCTGGTTATGCTTACATCTTCGGTGACATGGGCGCGAAGATGTTTTTTTTATCCACATTTCAATTTTACCGGTACCATTAAATTCTAGTTACCATATAAACCACCTAGATGCTTGGACGTCTACATGCTTCTCACGCAATTTCTTCATACAAACAATGAACTTCTTAGCCATTAAAACTGTGTAAGGCAGGCTACACGATTTAAAACTAAGCTAAGATCAGTGATTTAAAAAAGGAAATAAAAACGGGTTGCACTCTGGGAGTGCCGGCAGAAGTGAAAACTTGAGTATTAACGTTGTGTATTTTTGATATTTTGGAATGGTTAGGGAATAATTTTGCACAAATTGCTTAAACTATCAGTGTGAAGGTACTATAATTTATGAGGTAGAAAACAATATTCATTTATGGCGCTATCGTACACAAACAATGACAACACGAACATTAGCGCAAGCGCCCTGCGCCGTCTTACAAACGCTTGTCTTACGAATCAGGTTACGTGTCCTGACGCGAGTTTAGAAGTTTTTATCTATTCCAAAAAAGTACACATCGCCGTTAAAGAAGTCTTCATTTTAAAATTATAATCTGCAGAACCCAGTATTGCTTTAGCTTAAAACTGTGTCGTTGGGGTTCCTATAGATATTTTTAAGCAGTTGTAAATGTTTTCCTCTATTTATGGCAAGAATAAGCGAACAAGCACACGCCTAACATCAAGGGACAATGGTTGCCTAAAGACACCATAATTGTTATGAATACCTCGCTGCCTCGTGGTCGGAATGTTTGGCCTATTGTGCAAGTCTACCAGCTACCTTACTCTCCGGATTGGAACGTGGCAATAACATTATGGCGGTAGGAATAGGTAAGGCGGTAACCCGTTGTTGCTGTACAATATTCTACCACCAGAGATATTATTAGCACACAATTCATATTTAACCTGTACCCGTTTCTTACAAGCTGAAGGAAGACTAAAGTAGGAAGACCTACTAGGCAGCTTGTAAGTAGGTATAAGTACTACACTGTAGACCTGAAACAATAAGAAGCAAGACGTCTTAATCAACTCTATTTTTTCTATAATAACTCAAATCAAACAAAACTGCAAAACCCGAATTAGTTTTTAATAAGTGATCTAAGTACATTTAAATGAATTATTTCCTCTATTTTCATGGTTTTCTATTATCCCATTTTTCCCGCGTTGGATCGGGCTCTTTTTGGAATAGAGCATCTGCCTTCCTGCCAGGCAGCTAGTAAAAGGCGAACATAGGCTTACCGTCGCTAACATCGTGACATCTGACTAGGTAGTAGAGTTTCGAAGTGACTCGCCAGGGTTGGTAACAACGCCGTACTCATTCCTAACGCCTTAACGTCAGTGGTTGCCATTGACATGTTTCGGTTCGGAGGATAAGGTAGCTGGTAAACTTACTTTTGCTCGAGACCTAACATCCCGACCTCAGATTGGCAACGCACCATTACACCTTTGGTGTCTCTAGGCCACGTGAACTTCTTACCATTAGGAAATCTATTTCTTGCTTGCTTTCCAATATCATAAAAACATTAGATTCAGACTAGGTCCCATTGACCACTTCAAAAGGATTAATAAAATCGGTTTGAAATGATAAAGAAATCGATTTATATACATAAAAAATATAGAATAAAGCATAACCTCCTTCTTTTATAAGTCGGTTAAAAATTATATTTACGTAATAAAGACTCATTAAGACAAGGGTTTAGCAGCAATTATCTGGAGCGGTGCACTCGGGAGTCATATTTTCAAGCGCGTAAATCCATTTGCATGCATAAAGTTGCATGAGTTTCCTGAGCAAGCGTGTTACGTGAAGACGTGCACAAGTGTTTTAAAGTGCCTTCCAGGCTTTCAGTTTTATTATACAAATATTTCGTGTAAAATAATGTTTCTGGGCCATTTGAATTTTAAAATAAAGGTTATTGAAATATAATAGAATATATTTTTATTCAAAATGAGTACACTTGTACGTTTTTTGAACGTCTGAAATTTAATATTAATATTTAATATTTGATGCATTTAAAAAACACTATATTATCAAAAACAAAATTAACAATTCCACAATCATAAAATGTCATAATTTAAAATAAAGTAAAATATAAATCGTATGCATGATTATGATTATGGTTAACAAGCATTATAAAATCTATCACATTGTATGCTCTGTTTTAATAGCGACAGTTACTATCATATTCGTCTAGCATCTAAAAACAAATTTAATATCCTTACGTTAATTATTTAAATAAATCTCGGGGTTGCAAAGGGGAATAAATCAAACCTTTATGTAATGTAGATAAGAATCTTCTCGATCATGTCATCTTTCAAAAAGTCCATCTGTTCAAAAGACAGAACAAGTTTTGCGAAGCGGACATAGGTATTAAAAAAAGCAACCAAAAAAATTAGGTCTACAACAGAGCCAATAATTAACTTTAAAAAAAAACGAGCTTGTATCCAATCTCAGGAGACGTTGTTTTTATAAGTAAAATAAAAAAACACCTTTTGAGTTTTCAGTCTTCAAAATCAAACTCAGGACCTCATGTAGTCAATGCCAAACACCAGACCAGTAAATATTAAAGGTCTGTAAACTTTCATAAGCAAAAAGTGCCCAAATGTGATTAGTAATGCACCATTACTGGTTTTGGTGAACTAGTTGATGCCAGTCAAATTTTTCAAAGTTTACATGCTAATTTTGAACATTTCTGTAATCAAGCAGTAATTTCCAAAATCCTACATGTTTCATACAATATGATCTATTGAACATGTAATGGTTTAGCCTAAGAACTCACTGGGCGGTTTTTATCCGCGTTCCGGTCGTGGAACTGCGGTTTTATTTCGAAACTCACGAGACCAGTAATTTGTGCAGTCGCATCGCCTTCGCGGTTGAAATCATCGCCCACAAACTTGTACTATTTAACGGAAGGGCGACCGCTGCCGAGGGAACCGCAAACAACAGCAGGCGCTGCGGGTGTATAACGCGTATAAATCTACATGCTGCAGAACCTGCAGACCCGCAACCGCCGCGGGTGCGTATAAAAACCTCCCCGTGAGGTCTTAAGCGTAAAAAACATGTGTATTTCTGGTCATAAATCAGCCTGCTTATTTACCTTCTAAAACTATAAAAGCCTGAAAAAAGTATCTAAAATAATTAGTAAAAGCCTCGTAAATACAGGTTGGATGGGTAGAATTTATCCCCTTACTAATAAAACATATTATGCACCCCTTGATCTGGAGTGTAACTTAATTTTTTGTTAGCATAAATGAAGTTACCCACCAGATCAACGGTTAGACTTTAATAAACGTCTTATTAATAAACACGGAGTAAAGTATTCCAAGGTTCAGCCTCATATAAAAGTCTTTTTTACAGTGTTATACAAACTAAAATATCAACAAGATTTTACACCTAAGTTCATATTTATTAATAAGACGCTAACAGTATTATATTTATACAACAGATTAGAAGTAACTAAAGCGTTTATTTAGGTATGTGTGGTAAGATTCGTCAACACTTTAAGCAAAGCAATAGTTAGTATTAATTAAAGAAGCCTACTTCTTTAATTAATACTAACTATTGCCTTTGACTTTGTATACGCGTTAAAGTGGCTTTCTTGATTAGAGATTGAAAAGAAAGGTTTTCCCGTAGTATTCTGTATTATGTATGTTGTATCGGACTATAAGCTACTACTACACACTATTTGGTAACCTTTCATCAGTTTTTGCATGAAAATAGACAAAAATACAAATTTTTTAATAACCTATTGTAATGTGGGTTTTGCATCCTTTATACACGTGCAATTGTCAAATTGTCTTTAAAAAATATATTTTATGGATAGATTTAGTTTAATTACTGATTTATTACATGTATTGAGTAAATGAGGCACTAACGTAATCTTGACAGTGTCTTTAGCAAGGATGTTAGGTACATAACGGATGTAGAAAGGAGAGTCTCTCCAGGGAACAGTGTGTTATCTTACATAGTATAATTCTCGGGCTGAGCACTCTGTTCGGCCCACAAAGCTCGGTGAAGTTGCATAAAATCGCGAGATTAGCAACAAATTAGTCATTCAAAAAAAAACATAGTATAAAAAAGTCGCTTCCTCAGTCTCTATGTCTCTTTGCATGCCTAAATCTTTAAAACTACGAAACGGAATACGATGCGGTTTTTTTTCAACAAGTAATGTGATTGAAAAGGACAGTTAATATGTTTATTTCATAGCCGTGCAAAACTAGGGCCGCTAGTAAATAATAAGTGATACACTGGATATGCTACTTCAAAATTAGATTTAAAGTCAGGGCTTTAGACTCGCGTTTCAAAATTCTGTGCTTGTCCCATCGTTGTTGTATGGAAGCGAGAGTTAGGTAGGAAAAACAAGAAAAGTAGGATAAAAGCTATAAATAATAGAGATAAAATCGATCATTTAAAGTAATTTGCAAACCAGAGACTGCCTATTTAAGGCTAAATAATAAACATTTTCTCAATTAGCACTATACATTCAGTTGCTATTTTGAACTGACTCTAAAGAGTTTCTCAATTCAATTGAATGTATTTTTTTATATGCTTGTTACGCGATTACTAAGTAAATAGCCAACTGACTTTAATGGTTCTTTTTTGAAAATACAGGTCATGATTTCGAGGTGGTCCCAAAATATAGTCAGTGATTCAGAAATTTGTAAGTTATAACGAAACACTTTTAGTAACAAAACCATCCCGGCAGTGTAGCCAATAAGTATCTCAACCACATCAACTTTATTACAAAAACCGCATCGAAATTGATCCATCTGTTCAAAGGTTATGACGCCACAGTCAGACACACACAAAATTCAAACACTGCTTTATTCCGTCGGGAATTTTGTGTAAATTCGATTCTTTAACGGTTACTTATTAACAAAGAATCGAATTTCTACAATTCAGAAATTTGTGTCAGTTTAATAAGTTCATTTGACTCATCCATAAAAGTCTTATATTCCAATAGAAATAAAAATCAAATCCCTTTCAGAAATCAGTGTTATATTGATCTTTTGTTTGTAGTCTTGCACAATTTGAAAGAAAAACTAGAATTGTCTGTTGGCAAGCATTCGGATAGCCGGAGCTTGCCAACTCGAATTACCACCGCCTACATAAAAATCCGTGTAACGAATATTTAAAAGCCTGTTCTTTTACAATCAACGTATTGAATATTTCGACACTTCGTTGTGGAAATGTCAAAAATCAAAATAGTGAAAAAAAGTATCAATATGGCTTTTTTCATTTTATACGTTGGAAAGCAAGGGGCTCTCCTGCGATAACCTTCCAGTAGAGACTCAGATGTTACTGGTTCGTCGCTATCTTGTAACTGTAGCTTTAGGCACAGTATATGACATTAAAAAAACACGGGCGCTTTAGCAGCTAAAGTAGCCAAATTAGTGATACTAATCTGGACAAGCCTCTACTCAACATTTACTAATGGTTGAATCCCAGGAACCTAAATTATTAGAATACTCGTACCACAAGTAAGCGCTGGGGCCATCACATTCCAAAGCAAATACAAAAATTATCTTAGATGTTTATCTTCACGCCAAATCCCTTAAGAAGTAGTCAGATAGTATCGACTGTCAAACCTCACGGTCCTAGCAGACCTGCCTTGCTGCCTTCACATTCATAACTCTTTTCATACAAACACGCTTTCACAAAAACTCTTGACACCATCTTCAGCCAACGCCTGAGCGATTTGATCGAGGAATGTCAACCTAGGTCTTTCTAGGTACCTACGTCCATCCACGTTTGAATTGTATATCTGCTTTGTTAATGTTTCATCTGTCATTCTTTTTACATGTCCGAACTAGCGGAGCTTGGCCTTTTTCATTTTAACACCAACACTTTTCACTCTTTCTGAGATATCAATGTTACAATCTTTACGTTCATATCCCGGAAGAGGTAAGCAGAGGCTAACCCACGACTAACCGAAGACACATGTAAAAAGCTAAATCCGAGCAATGTTTTTTTTGCCAGAACCGGGAATCGAACCTGGGACCTCGTGAAGTCATATCTAACAATGCAACGCTGGATCACAGATGTGGACAAATATCACTAGTATAAAACAAATCCACTTTCCGCTGTCTGTCTCTATGTATGTTTAGATCTCTAAAACCACGCAAATAATTTTGATACGATTGTTTTTTTTTTATAAATATAGAATACCATATCTACAAAATCTATCGAATCTAATCTATCGTTCCTGATAGCTCGGCTCATGGACTTTGTTACATCAAGAAGTACAAAACCAAAGCTTCATATTTTAAGCTTAGATTTTGTTGTTGTCATAACAATAGACCTTTCTTTTTAACAAAAAATAATAATGTCTTTTTAACAAAAAAGAAAGGTTTATTGTTATGACAACAACAAAATCTAAGCTTAAAATATAAAGCTTTGGTTTTGTACTTCTCGATGTAACAACGTCCATGAGGCGAGCTATCAGGAACGATATTAATATATGTCAGGTGTATCCGGTAGATGTGTCTTCATATGAAACTGTTGTGACACACTTCCCTTATGGTTAGACAACACGAATCGATGCATATTTTTTTTAATAAGGCAAAGTAGACAGATAGGTGGTAAATTTATCATCAACAATGCAAATATCTAATGCCGGAAAATGTTGTTTTTAGTGGAAAATCAAATAAAACATGTTTAAGTGGCTCGACCTGGAATTTGAAGCCTCAGGTCGTCAACAATCAATCGGATCACTAGAACATTGAGGCGATATTGATGAAAACAACTATATTAGGTCCGCCATATACATTCGGAATTCTCTTACAGAATTCAGTTTTGAAATTTCGAAACAAAAAAGACTCCCCATACAAATCCACTCAAATTCCGTTCGGAAGCATTACTGACATCTGTAGCAGGTTCAGATATTTGTTGCGTTTGAATTTTTTTCAAAAAGAAATTTCGTAACAAATTTTCGAATGTATGTGGCGGGCTTTGGTGTATGTCAAATACACTTTGTAAATATATCTTTGTCACATACCACTTTCGTACAGATATCGTCAACATAAGAGAGTACATAAATACATAGAGAGTAAATAAAGAAGTAAATCTCTAAGTTCGTATGCTAGGTATATCTAACAGCTAGGAGTGATAGCTTACAGTACTAAAGTACCTACCGATTTTCGGCTAGAAAATAAAACAACATAGGTATAACTGGGCATCCCCAACTAGCCGAAAACACTTATTGCGATAGGTGGCAACACTTTTATAGAGGCGATTATGAACTCGATTAAAGGAGAGGACGAAAATGTTGTTTATGAAAATTATAAGACTTTCAATTCTTAAACGAATTTTACTATGCGAACCAAAGCAAATAAAAATAAGAAAAAGTTCTGGTTGTCTTGTATAAAAAATTGAAGAAAATGAAATAAAAGCAATATATCAAAACCAGACATAGGGACAAGATTGCCAAAAAAACATGTTTACAGAAATATAATACTCCGTTAGCTAAAAATTGGAGTGCTATTTTTGAAATATCACTCAGTGATTTCGATATCACATACGACACATTATTAAAAATAATTGACCTGAACTAAACAGTTTTATTTGTTCAGTTGTTGACATTTGAGTCTTTGTTTTTAAGAAATGCAATGGGAATTTTGAATCCTCCGAGAGTAAATATTTTTGAATTTTTTTTACCGATTGAATTCCGTGTTCATATTGAGTGAAAATAGACAACAATGAAAAATAATGAAATTTAATTTCTTCGATTTTGGCAATTTTATTCGACGAGCTCGAGTAAGAAGGCCACCACCTTTCTCGAAATCCTGGCATCTATCTATGCCGATTTGCGACTGATATGGAATAATTTAAACCGAATTTTACTAAATCTTGTATCTTGACGAAATCATATGTTTGACAAATGGCAGATGCTAACGCTCACGCTAAAATTAAAAAGATGAAATGCTATTACTAAAAAACTTTAGAATCTTTTATGCCAGATATATAAATGAGTATAGAAAATACTTTTGAACTCATTCTTGATTTAAAAATTTAATAAATTGCCTAACCTATTTTGTAGCTATCAAAGCATGTTATACGATTTAAATCCTACTAATATAGTACATTATGCGAAAGTTTGTGAATGTATGTATCCGGATGTTTGGTACTCTTTCATGCTCGAATGACTGAACGGATTTGTCTGAAATTAAGAACACAGATAAATTGTGATCTGGATTAACATCTAGGCTAGTGTTAATCCCGATCACATAACGGGTTCCTGAGAAAACGCGGGCTGAGCTGGAAGGAATAGCTTTTTTTTATAACATTTGAAGGCAAACAAGCAGACGGATTTCCTGATGGTAAGAAATTCCCGCCGTCTAGAGACACAAAAGGAGATAATGGTGCGATGCCAACCAGAAGCCGTGATGTTAGGCCTCGAGCAAAAGTAAGTTTACCGGCTACCTTACCCTCCGAACCGGAACACGTCATGACAGTCGGTAGGAATAGGTAAGGCAGTGGTACCAATCCGGATGGGTCGTTGCGAAACTCTACCACCTAGTAGAATGTCACGGTGTTAGTGACGGTAAGACGGTATGCTCGCCTTTTACGAGCTAGTTAAAAATAAAACAAAAATCTTTAAACCCGTTTTTTTAAATTACTCATATCTAAAAAAATACATTTTACTCATTTATATCCATGTCAAACGGTATTTAACGAAGAAGTTATTTAATCATTGTAATTGAAACCTAAATAGCATTGCTCGTGGTATATCTCTTTACTTTTTAATGTTAAAAGAACAGTCTTTTACCGAACTAATAACAGTAAAAGCTTGTCTTATTTTTGTGTTCAAGTAACATCAGACTAATGTTGGTACGGACATACCTCTCAAATTTCCACTCATGAGATTACATTCTGAAGTTCCTGGGCCCACTTTTCGAGTTAACTATATTATTATCAGCTTATTTTACATTGTGTAATAAATATTTTATTTTCTACAGATAGTAATAACCCGCGTCCCGCGTATTTTGTGAATTCTGGCTAAATAACGCGTCACCAACACATGGGAATAAAAAAAAACAAAGACAAACTGAGCTATCAGAAGTGATATTTTAAATAAAATATTCACCGATAGCTTTTGCTAGCATTGGCCACTAAAATTTCTCAATATTGTTAAGCATAAATTTTTAATTATGATGATCATATATTATATTCATATATATGATCATATATATGAACATCAAAATTGCCCATTGATATTTAAAAACAATACTCCAAACAGACTAATTGTGTACTAGCTGTTGCCACAATGTTACCCGCTTGGTTAATAGTCCCAAGGGATCATTTTTTAGTATAAAAAAAAACCCATAAAGGGTAACTTGGATTAAAGTAATCCTCTAATAATGTGTGTCCCGAATTTCATGAAAATCGGTTCAAGGATTAACAATTAACAAATAACC
>NJDD01002640.1:120916-134027 GCA_002245505.1 Calephelis nemesis
CGCAAACTTACAAATAAATAAAGTAAAATAGGTGATTTAACATTTTAATGAAAATTGAAGTACTTGCAACTTTTTTAAATATATTTGTTCGTTTTCTTTCCTATGACATACCATAATATTTTATAACAAAATTGCGATGCGGTAGTTGACGTAGCCCGTACTGAAAACAGCACTATACTATTCTAGCATTAAGGAGACATAAATAGGCGACAGTCCGGGCAACTAGTTGCATGACTCGACTATCTAGAATATCTGAATATAGTTAAAGAAATAAGCTACTTGTGCATTTTTAGTAAAAAAATACTGAAAGCTATGTATGATGATCCTTATCTAACCTGATAGAAAGTATAGGAAGGTTTGAAGGTGTAATTAAAATAATACTTGAAGCCTGTTCTTTCTGCACACGGATGGACAAACTGCTATGTGATTATATGTAACCTACCTCGAATCAGTCTCTATAAAAAACCACATCGAAATTCGTTCAACAGTTTTAAAGATCTAAGCATACAGCGGAAAATTACTATTATACATGTAGTGATACATTCGTTTTAAAAGACGTTTAACAGCCACTACACAAATCAATACATGCTACATACGTGCATACATATTTTCGCGCCAAGTGTTTGCTAAGTAGGCAGAAAGCATCGAGTGCCAAATGACACGATTCTTACCTTTACTTAGTTTCCTCCACATTCTTTGCCGTTTTTATACAAACGTATACACCTGTGTGAGACGGGATCCTCTGTGTAGAATTGACTATCTGCTTTCCTGTCTGGTAGCTCTTAACAGGCAAGCACTGGTTAAATGTTTCCTTACCAACAAGAGCACTGGTGGCAGACTGTTGTTCTGAAACTTGGCTCGGTAAGTATCCACCACGTTGCCTATTCCTGTCTGACATATTATTAGCGTTGTCGCATTCTGGTCTATAGATTAGGGTAATTGGTAGACTTATACATGAAACCTATCACCCTGGCGCGGCCACATCTTTATATTATTAGCGTTGTCGCATTCTGGTCTATAGGTTAAGGTTATTGGTAGAATTATACATGAAACCTATCACCCTGACGCGGCCACATCTTTAAGAAACAACTGGTTACGAAGATTGTAATACAACCTTCGTATAAAATTAATTTTAATAAATCAATGGTGGAAAAACTAAATTTATTTTCAGTGGATGCATAAGAAAACATTGGAACCTAACAAACTCGTCAGATTACTGCGGAAATGTCAACTTTTGACTTTTCAAATCAACGTTTTCCGAGGAATAGATTGAAATTCCATGCAAGCGTCATTTACAAACTAATTTGACAGAACTAAACATGTTTTGTCTTTTTCTGTCAATATTGTTAAATAAAGATAGCGATAACATAAAATTAGTTTAGTGGATACGCAACAAAATCTATTTATATAAAAAAAAGTGGTGTTAGTTACACTACTTATAACTCAAGAATGGCTGAACCGATTATGCTGGAAATATGTGGGGAGGTAGCTTAGAACCGGGAGAATGACAAAGGATACTTTTTATCCTGTTCGATTGTGAGGAAACTGGGAAAACAACATTTTAATTTACCCATACAAAGTGAACGGGAGGAACGAAGTTTGCGCAGGTCGGCTAGTTACTATTAAGACCAATTTTCGTCTAACTAAAAGTTCATAGTATCTTTTTTGAAATAATAACACTTTTCAAAGCTCTTTACTAACAACCTCTTATTACTTTAAAGCTCACGACCAGTTTGCTGCTTGATTTAATTTCCCAAGTCGTTTTTGTTTCCAGTTGAAATAAAATTCATAAAACTCTCTTATAAAGTACTCTTTTATTTTAGTTGCCTTTTATTATGTAGTCATTTTATTTTATACTAGCTGTTATCTGCAATTTCGTTTACGCGTAGAAAGTGACTTTTCGTTGTCGGTGATAGAATTATAAAATTATTAGATTGACCCGGGATAAAAGTTACTAAACAAAATTTGCTAAAAAATTTTGCAGTTTTTACGTTAAAAATGAACCAACAAACCGACAAAAATTTTGTTCTGTATATGAAACGTTGAAATAATTGTTTTTAAAAAAAATATTTCCTGTACAGATTTAGTATCATTACTGTAATATTATAGGTATGCATAGAAGAACAAAGTATTGCCAAACTATTGTTGAACCATTCTGTTATAATTTTATAAGTTAAAATGGCATAAAATTGTCTAAATGTACTGAAATGTACATTATCTCCAATCATCTAAAATACTAATGATTGATTACAAAACCGAAAACTATTTTTTGAAATATTGCACAAATTTTCTATATTTTTTAGATTTTATTAACTATATTGATGGAGTATGTATTAGGCCTCATTGCCACAGAGTTTAAATCAAATGGTTAATGTACATGCCTAACTCCATTGACCAACCGCGGGGCTTAGGTTCAATTCCCGATGAGGGCAGGAATTTGTATGATGTACGTCATAAATATCTGTATTTCTAGGTATTTGTGTTCATTAAATTTATACTGGTATCTATTTGAGAATTTTGTATGTATATACTCGTACTAGTATCGTTGAATGCACATAATTGCTTTGCTTTTGTCTGGGGATGTTTATTTATAACTACAAATTTATAAAAAGCGCATTTTAACTTTATGGAAAGTTAGCTGCAATACTAGGGTCTCTCATTTCTGCTGTCATTCTTTCAGGAACTAATAAGCTCTTTTTGAAGAAACTTATCTGAAACACCGGCTTTAATTAGTACTAGTAACTGGTTCCAGAATGGTAAATAGTGAGGAAAAAGGAAATATTTTTTAGACAAGCGACTAAAGCCCTGACGTCATTTCTTTCTAAATTCAATTTAAGGTGTACTTACCCCAAAGGAATACCTCCAAATTGTTGACATAATACGTATAAATTTATATAATTCATATTATTTCACAAAGTCCAGCTTATTGTGATTCGTTCGGTCGCGAACTGAAGCATTTTTCACCTGTCACACATCAAAGCCTGGGTCATTACTCTTAGCAAATGTAAGCCCCAGGCCCCGACGACGTCATTTGTCATCTCACCTCGGTAAAAACTTCTAATACGAACCTTCTGTGGGAAATTTGAGTTTGTATTTATTTTTTTACATTAAAGTTTATCGTGCCATGAATACATCTTTATGAAAGCCTCATTATAAAGCTTTATAATTGACTAGCAGTCTACCTATCAGAAACCTAGTTTTTAGAATGTCAAATTTAATTATATATGTATATGGTTCAGCGATTTAGCCGTGAAAGAGTAACAGATAGACAGACGTATTTTCGCGTTTATAATATTAAGCATGGATTTAATAACTGAGTAAGGTAGTTTATAATCATTTATAATTACTTTAAGCGCAGTTAAATTGTAAAAAAAGACTTCAATTATTTCATACCTCGTTTTTTTTTGAAGATAGCTAATGATTCCGAGGTGGTTCCACACTGGTACTGGTACGTACTGGTATATAAATTAACACTTGATCTTAATGTATATAAGTAACGTGTCACGTTGTTTGTCCGCGATGAATTCCTAAACTACTTAACCAAGTTCAATCAATTTTGCATACCAGTTACAGTTTGATCCAACTTGGAAGATAGGATAGCTTACATCTTAACCTGTCGCAGGCCATGCCGCGGGAAATAGCTAGTAAAGCATAAATGTTTGTCTATAAGGACGACATTATCTATAATAATGTCGTACATATACAAAAAAATATCCTTTATTAATTATAAATAAATTAATAAAAATGAAGAAAAGACCAGTTCGGAATCATCACCTACCTTTTTGATTAAATAACTATCAAAATCGGTAAGTTATTAGACGAGTAGAAGTAGAGTACTAAAGTTTATCTTTTTTTTTGACATTGGCAGCCAAACAAGCGGACGGGTTTTCTGATGGTAAGAAAATCACGCCGCCTAGAGACACCAAAGGTGGAAATGGTGCGTTGCCAACATGAGGCTGAGATGTTAGACCTCGAGCAAAAGTAAGTTTACCGGCTACCTTACCCTCCAAACCGGAACACGTCATGACGTTATGGCGGCAGGAATAGGTAAGGCGGTGGTACCAATCCGGGCAAGTCGCTGCGAAACTTTACCATCTAATCAGATGTCACGTTGTTAGTGATGGTAAGCCTATGCTGGCCTTTCACGAGCTGCCTGGCAAGGAAGGCAGGTAGTCTATTCTGCAAAAGAGCCCGGACCGACACGGTGAAAATCTTTTAATTTAATTAAAAAAATATGCTAACAAATCATTAATAAATAAACGGAAATTTCTGAAATACAAACACTAAACGACAAGAACACGCATGCCACGGTGCGTGACATTTTACTTTGATTTCGAAGTATTCCCAGCTGATCATTGTTGCAATAAACAATTGTTCTATTGTTGGAACGTATGTGATGTGGAGTTTCCTGTTTCTTCTGCTTCTGAGTGAGTCTTACTCACTCAGAAGGGTTCTGTAGTTAGGAAACATAGATTAGGGGTTAGGGACATATACATTTATCACGAGCAAAAAAAAGTGATAGCCGATGGGCTATTTTTATCTGTTTTTAAAAAGCGTTTAAGAGATTGTTACTTATTACTTGATCGATATTCTTGTAGTTTATGTACTCATGTTTGCATAATGGGTACTACAATTTATTACACATTGTGTTACCTTTAGTATTATGTATGTATTCTCAGAGATATAAACAAGTTTAAATATTTTTGTTACGTATGCAAGTGTATGTATCAATCATGTCGTGTACAAGTCTTTTAGTTTTAAAGTTTATGTAAGTTTTTTGTGTTCAATAAATGATTTAATAAATAAATAAATAGCTTCGTTTCATAGAAATTAAATTACACAGCATTTTTTTCTGGGTTTCAAAAATTACCTGTTTTTAAAATTCGTTTTTTTATTTGAACGATAAGCAAACAATCTACAAAAAAGTCTACTTTTGATTGTGGTCTACTGGTCGTGGAAAGTTTTCGTTATAATCTAAAGCGTATAATCTTTTAGATTTTTCACTCTCTTATTGTTTTAATAAATAACAACTTTTTGACCCTAAGTCCACTATAATCCATAAAAAAATCCATTGTTGGATCTTTTTGCACTCTTTGTTTACTTTAATCCTTGATTCATAATTCTTTACAACGTGGAATTTTCAGAACTACTGCGAGTCTGAAAGTCCATTTAAGGGATATCTTGTTTTATTTCATTTAGTTAAAACACTTTTCCGAGAAAACATAAGATGAACTCGGAAAAGTGTTAACTAAATGAAATAAACCAAAATATTTATGATTCAGTCAGGAAAATTATGTTTAATACAAAAAGATTGCATTGTGTACGTTTTCCCATCAAGGATTAAAGTGGACATAAGAGTGCAAAAAGATAAATTTTTTTAAGGATTAAAGTGGACTTAGGACTTTTTGGAACCTTAACATAATGTAAGGGCCCCGTTTTTAAACATTTTTCATTTTCAGTTCGATAACGACTTGATTTAGTTTTTCCTTTCCGCGCCAAGATCGTAGGCTGGTTTATAGAATACATTTACTTACTAAGCTTTAATTAATCAATCCTGATAATTTGGAAATAAAGTGGGTATGGTATGCAAATGGTTGGATATACGCACTTTTTATTAATAATGCAGAACCCTCAGAAAAGACGATGTTCTCAAACCAGCTGTATATTTTCGGTATAAATACAGCGTGTATCATATTGCTAAATCAACCAATTTTGGTGTTTCTTTGTTGTCTTGAAAACAGGCGGTTCACGTGTAGGATTTTAATTTATTACATTTTTATTTTGAAGAAATTGAAGTCAGATTTTGTAATTTTATTATCTTTAGATTTTTTCTTTAATACATAGTCCTAAAAATAATATTTACAATTTTTTACTACGCATTTTCTAGGTTAGTAGTCAATTATTATAAAGAATATAAAAATTACAACATAATGCAATAAAACATAAGATAGAGCCTATTCACGCCCTTATCTCCGTAGATGTAGGCAGAGACACAACCAATGGGGTGCATTGGTCCCAGATATTAAGTCCCACAATGTTATAGGTGGTAATAAAATAAAAAGGTAATATTTATTTTCAGTTTTTTTTTTATTTAAAAATCATCGATTTTACGTTATATTTTGACTTAATTTCCAACGTTTTCATAAAACACTTACACAGCTTCACACAAACTTAATAAGATGTCGACCTTCAAGTTTTGTTTAGTGCTTTTGATGTTACTAATTACATAATTTTTGAATAGGAGCTACGTACAAAATGTTAAAGACATTAAATAGCTTAACAAAATTTGATAAGAATAAAGGATATCTAATAACGGTATGGAATGTAAAAAATAAAACGTTTGAATACAATGTGAACTGTAATTCGCTGTAAGAAAAAATAGCTGTAAAACTTTGCCGTAAATTATCTTTGTTCGCCATTTTTCGTCAGTTGGCACTCACGTCGCTAATGTTAAAGTCAGAAAAGTCCATCCAGATAATGACGTCGTTAGAAACTGGGTAAAGGAAGTTTTTGTGTATTCATAGATGTTCCAAATTTCTCATTTGTATGAAGTCGCACAATCACGCTTTGCGGTCGCAAAGTTTACTACTGAAATTTGTATATTATTTAGGTGTATTACAGAAATGATGGTTAAAAGTTTTCTGTACGTTCTGCTATGGTCTATTAAAACAATTTTAGTTGTTAATTGGTCTAGTCCGGGCTCCTTTGTTGAATAGACAATCTACCTTCTTGTCAGGCAGCTCGTCAAAGGCGAGCTTAGGCTTACCGTCACCAACACCGTGATATCCTACTAGGTGGTGGAATTTCACAGCAACTCGCCCGGATTGTTACCACAGCCTTATCTATTCTTGCCGCCATAACGTCAGTGCTTGTCGTTGACATATTCCCGTTTAGAGAATAAGATAGCCAGTATACTTACTTTTCACATTCCGGCCTCAGGTTGGAAACGCACCATTACCACCTTTGGTGTCTCTAGGCGGCGTGAATTTCGTATCATCATGAAATCCGTCTCCTTGTTTGCGGACTACAGGTACATTTTATTACATTAACCTTTAATACATATTTTATACGTCCTACTTATCTCCAGTTTCATGAAAAAGTAGTTATGTAATTGAAAATGTTTCTTGTAGAGTTTTAAATAAAAAGAGACGGATTTAGAAAATATTTCACAACAAATATTGATATTAACACAGGGAAGTTGCCTCAAACAAAATGTTAATGTTCTATAAAATCTGAATTTCGCAAATCCCCTGGTTTTATATAATGAGACAGAACTCGAGAGTTTCAACAGCCCACTAAATTTGTTGCGTGACTAAGTTAATCCCTGTTCAACTTTACAGGGATTATACCTGATAGCCAATGTTGCTGAATGTGTGACTAAAATTCTAATTTAAAATAAATGAATGGATTTAATGAAATGGTAGATGAAATATTGACAAAACTGATATCGTTATAATGCTGAATTCGAATCTTTGTATGAAAAGTTTCTAAGATAAGAGTAATAAATTTGGCAAATAACTACTAGACTAAATAAACACTGGATAGGTAAGGTCCGTGTTTTAGGAGTCCAAATTGGTAAGCAACAATGGCGGAACAGTTATATTAGTCAGTTGTAGACAATCAGTTCGCTTGAGAATGGCGCTACAGTGAATGAATGTTATTTATTTATTGTTTATTTATATCGGTTTTGTTTTCATAATCCAAAATATATTGCTACAATATTGATTTCAGTGTCACCTCTGCCTGTGGTCTAGCGATGGACCTTAAGACCTTAAGAACTTCTAGGACCTTAAGAAGTCAAGTACGTCTCGACGTACTTGACTTCTTAAGGTCCCGGGTTCGGTCCCCAGGCCGGGCAACAAAACAAAAATAGAATATGTGTTTTTAATTTTCTATAAAAATAAAGTTGCCTGAGATCGGATATGTGCCCGGTTGGTAAGGCTTGCCACCTATCGCATTGTGGGGTTAGTGCTTTTGGCATGTCGTGGGTGCTTTGGTTTTGCCTCTGCTTACCTCTTCGGGGATATGGGAGAAAAAATATTACACTAGCAATATTGATTTTACTAAAGAAGTTACAAGCTACTTTAATAATTGCAAAATCGTTGTCGTTTTTCTTATTTTGCTACTCTTTTAACAAAAAGAAAATTGGATTTTTCCAATTTTCTAATAAAAAATATGTTGGTAGGGATTGGAAATGTGCCCGGCTGGCGATAGGCTTGCCACCTATCACATTGTTGGACTTAGTGCCTTCGGCTAGTCGTTGGTGCCCTGGTTGTGCCTCTGCCTACCTCTTCGGGGATATGGGCGTGAAGATACTGAAGATACTATACTGCTATTCTTTTAGGCTTTGGTTTAATTCGAGTCCTTTCATAGCTTGTCACGGTGTTATTGACATGTATACTATGCTCTTTTTTTATATTATAACTATTTAAAGTGCGACACGTTGCTTGTAATTTCCTTTTAAAAATCTGTTTGAATCTTGAGAATAACTTTTTGTGGTCTGGCTGACTACCAGTACTCTGTATTACGAGTGCCTTATTTTAAATTTAATTAAATAAGTTTTTCAAAACTAGTTGATAAATGTGACATAAAAATATAAAATAATTAGATATGAATTTAAATTGACGTCCTATTTGGTAAAGAGGAAAATAAGAACCTCCAACTCGTCTCCTCATCCATAAGATCTAACATATTAGATTCCCTGATCGGATAATTCAAAATGTTTTCTTTTTATTTCTAATGAAAATAAGTATTATTTAAGTTTTTGATATGTGGCAAAGTTATTGCCTCGATTGGCTATTACTTTGTCACACATTAAAATGGAGAGCTAAATACATGGCGCCATTGTCCAATAGTGAGTTGTTGTATCTTTGTCTACATTTCCGGTGATACCGGTGATTCCTTAGAATACGTTACGAATATCTTGACTATTCTGCCAGTCTGTTTGCTATCATAAATTAAAACTGTTTCAACAGAATAACAGGAATACTTACGTCAAAAAATATGTAAAATATGCAATTTAAAATTTGATATTCTCTTAGCTACATTAAAAGCCAGGATAAACATCATGAACGTGAAACTTAACGACTGAAAATATAAAATAACTTTTCGACCCTCAAGTCTTTGAACTCCGAATGAATTTAATTACAAGATAAGAAGGAAAATGGACTTTTTATTGAAAAACTTGATAGACCGTTACAATTAATTAGAGGAACATCTTTATGGTACCCAAAATAACGATACCTTTAGGTGTAGGTGTGTCTTTGAAATACAGGTACCTATTACGTGAGTTTAATGAATACATATCGTCATTTCAAAAATGCAATACAAGTTCAGTAAAATGCAGTATAAAGTCATCGCTTTGAAATTATCCCTCTCATACAGCCTTATAAAAAAGTACAAGTACATTAAGACATTGGTCTGTTTCTATCTTTATGTTTCATAGTTAGATATAAAATATACATATGAAGCTTTCTCTTTAATAACTAATTTATCTATTTAAAAAAACCGCATCAAAATCCGTTGCGCAGTTTTAAATATTTAAGCATATAAAGGGACATGGGGACAGAGGAAGCGACTTTGTTTTATACTATGTAGTGATACGTCTAGACAAATAAATACACATGTGACATAACCGCTTTTTACCACATGCGTACTAATGTATATATGGTACATATATGGAAATAACATATTTCACAACTTTTCCACGTCCGTCTGTCTAGACCAATGTTGACGGACCATTTCGTGTCAGGTGGTTGATTTAATAAAGAGTGACTTAGGCTAGGTACTGAGTTTTATGCAGACCAAATCGGACCGTTTTCGATTTGGGTTTTTTGCTTGAAAACTCACATAATATGATTATGACTACTACTTGCTTTTGTAATAGTTGTAGTAGTTTTAATATGTTTTGTTGTACAATAAAGAATTTTTACTATTATAATTATTTTGGCTACATTACCTACTCATAGAATTATTTTCAGGGGTCATTTTTTTTTATTTTAGGACAATGCTAATTGTACACCAATCTAAGAGATTCTTCGTTTCCTATGTGAGGGCTTAGCGACTGTTATTTTGGGTACCAACGTCTTTTTTTAAAGCAGCTATCACGTCAACATATTATTTTTGTTGTCGTAGATTTACTGCGAATCAATGACTTTGATTTCTCTAGTGATGTCATCTAAGTAGATAAAAATTGAATATTTTCCTCTATTTCACTAGGAGTTGATAATCAGATTCGGACTTGGTGGCAATGGGATCACCTAGAAAGTACGTACTTTCAAATAAAAAAACGGTAAAGAATTAACGGAGAAATGGATTACCTTACTCATATAAAAAAATATGTAGAACTTGAACACATAAAATTGTAGAACTTGAACATAAAACCTCTTCCTTTTCAAAGGCTGGTCGAAAGGAGAATTTTGTATCGTTTAGTAGTACTGTCTATAATGTCATTTCGAACAAGACTGCACCAAGAGATAAACTTAAGCAACTCCTAATAGGTAAAATTCTATTTGTGGTGCAGCAATTTAATAGAAATACTACTGACAGAAGATAAATGAGATTACAATTGAATTATATACAAAGGCGGCCCTTCTTGCCCATATCCCCGAAGAGGTAGGCAGAGGCACAACTAGCCGAAGAAACTAAGACCCACAATGTGACGGTGGGAAGCCTACCGCCAACCGGACACATATCCCTAGCTACATTTTTGCCTTTATGAACAATTAGAAAAACTACATTTTATTTTTGTTGCCCGACCCGAGGATCAAACCCGGAATCATTAAGTGAAGTCCAGCACATGGACCGCTAGGCTACAAACTACTAACTACCTACCTAACATTAATATCTTACAAAGGCAATCCTTGTATAGGATTTCCTTAGGATGCCATATACAGGATTTCTAAAATTTGCTGTTTATTTAAAGAAAAAACTACTTGTAAAAATTATTATTGCAATCGGTGCATGAAAAACAAAAAAAGGTTGGGCCATATTGAAACAAGGAGAAATATAACCTGAGACAAACATAAGTTTTGATTCAAGTCTATACAAAACTATGTCATTTGTGTCAAAACTTGGTCTTGTAATAATTTTGGCTAGTTTTAGAAGACACGACATAACTAAACACAGTTGCCCACTAAAAATGGAAAAGTGTACATCAAATAGCATCAAACAGCTGTCAAACGACGTGTTTTATATTTGCTATCTCCAGTGACCAACAGAAATACAGTAGAGATAGCAAACACAAATGACGTCATTTGATGTATTACGAGTATTTTGCAGTTTAATGGCCGGTTCCTATATTCAAGAAACGAGTCGTTTTGCTTACGAATCGTAGTTTTCTTTTGCGAATAGTAAAAAATATAACTACGGTCTTTTTTTAACGACTGTTACCTCGAAACATTTTGTGTGACTATGAGCAACGCTTCGTCACTTTTAAGTAAATAACCAATGGTTATACTAACGGATTACGGTTTGTTGATTATAGGAACCCAGCTTTTGTTGGCATCTGAGATACATAATCACCCCCAGATGGTTCTGGTGGTGGTAATAAAGACGATAGCAATTGATGCCCGGTTCCTATATTCAAAAAACGAGTCGTTTTGATGACGGATGGTAGTATTTTGTACGCTTAGTAAGATTACTAATAACGGTTGCTCGTTTCCGACTATTGATTCTAAACATTTTTTGAAAATATTGGGAATGCTCCGTTACTTTTGAACAAACTACGAATGGTTTAGCTGACGGATTACGATTCGTTGATTATAGGAGCCGGGCATTAATCGCAGTGAATCTACAACGATAAAATATGTTGACGTAATAGCTGCTACAAAAAAGACGTTAGTACCTAAAATAACAGTCGTTAAGCCCACACATTGAAAACGAAGTGATACGAATAAGTACCGCCCCTCGGTAACTGATTTCACAAAAGTGTTGTACGAGGTAAAAAATGTCTTCGAAATCACACAGTTGTAGATTTCATAGTAACGGACTTCCACCTCAGCATCACGACCTACATAAAAGTGAAATAAGTACTACAAATACTAATCATCAGAATCAGTTCGATTTTTTCCTAGTAATAATCGATTAAAAAATAGCACTAAATAGTATAAAACAAAGTCGCTTCCTCTGGGCGTATGTCCGTTTGTATGCTTAAATCTTAAAAATCACTCAACGGATTTTGATGCAGATTTTTTATTGGATAAAGTGACTAAAGAGGAAAGTTTTGTAAATTTTATAGCCGTGCGAAGCAGTGGCTAGTGGGAAAATAAAATCAACCAGTCAAATCAATAACGTCCTCTCTTTCAAGTCTATTAAAAACTAATTACAAGTACTTATTACATCTAGAAATTTATCTAACATGACGTAAGTAGACTTAAGTTGTGACTTCCGGGATAAACTACAACCCACTAGCAAGAAATATTAACTAAAGCATGTTTGGTTTGATATCTGAAATAGAATTGTAGATATAATTACAGTACGTTCGCGTTAATAATGCAGTGGTTCGTCGTTATCTACTGGCCCATGAACTATTAAAATCAATTATAATTAGAAAGCTAAATTTACAGTCAAATCCGCAAAAGAAGATGAACCATTTTCCATACAAATTTTTCCCAAGAACAACTACTCAACAACACAAATAAAAATACTCCAATCTAATTCTCTTCTCTAAAATTAAATCTGTTTTACGAACACTATTTTTTCGAACGAACACATGTATAGGTATTTATTTTTGTGTGTGTCTGTGTGTGTGTAAGATTAGAAGTTATGTATCCGTTCTAATTCCTCCGGTGCGGTCCGATCCGGGCTCCTTTGCAAAATAGACCATCTGCTAGGCAGCTCATAAAAGGCGAGCATAGGCTTACCGTCACTAATACCTTGACATCTAACTAGGTAGTAGAGTTTCGCAGCAACTCTCCCGGATTGATACCGCCGTCTTACCTAATTCTGCCGCCATAACGTTAGTTCTTGCCATAAACGTTTTCCAGTTCGGAAGATAAGGTAGCCGGTAAACCTATTTTACTCCAGGTCTAACATCCCGATCTCAGGTTGACAACGCACCATTAACACCTTTGGTGTCTCTAGGCGGCGTGAATTTCTCACCATCAGAAAA
>NJDD01002640.1:139407-153122 GCA_002245505.1 Calephelis nemesis
GCCGTTTTACTTATGTGGACGCCTTCCCAGCTACCTACTTATGTTGCTGAGGGAAGGCGTCAAAGGGTTTCTTTCCTTTATTAAAAAAAAAGCTCTTCTAAGTTCCATATTTAAAAAAAATACAATCCATATTCCCGATAGCTTATAAACGGGATCACAATTGATTGTTGAACTCGTTTACACTGAACTTAGTTTCACTAAACTCGGTTTTCAACATAATCGGTAAAATCAGCCTTTAAACGTCTTGACAAAACTCATGTCAAACATCTGTTATAAAGAAATAAATAGTATAATAAAAATAATTTGCGTTTCGGAAACTGGGGGCAAGTAACAGTGCCGCAATAACTTTCTTGATTTGATTGGTATTTCATTTACGGCCAATGTTAATAATGTTTCTCTAAAGATGGATTTCCAGCAATCTAGATAGCTGCGTATCCGCCGGCCTATCCTATACGTAATTCCCATACTTATCCTATCCACAGATATGTTATTGGCAAGCGATAACTTAAAAATGGACCAAAATATCAATCTTGGACAGCAAGTTTTGGATTAGAATTGATTATTAATATTGGCCGTTAGAAGACAAAGTATCTGGTAAAGTTAGCTATGCACAAGGCTTAACATGCCATCATCAGGTGGCAACGCATAATAATAATTTGTTATGCGTTGCCACCTATAATGTTTATTTCTAAGGCTTCGAGAAATTTATCCCATAAAAAAGTTTACATTTTTAAATTATAATTAAAATTAAAGTGACAGGATGACTGATAGTGACATACAATTGAATTTATATTTGTTTTTATTATAAGAAGGCTTTAGCGTTTTTATTCTTTCTTACTTTTGATTTGATGCTTCGGGATTGTATGTAAAAATTTTAATTAGGTATAGTACTTGTAAAAGCGAAAATCTGATGATGATTCTGATGACGAAAAAAATGATCATCCTATACAACAATTACATTACTGGTTCTGAAACATAGCTAATTTTAAAAATTAGTCTTTTAGAGTCATATATGACGACCCCATCGCCCAACGACGCGGACGGTCAAATAGTAATTAAGATTACTGATTTGTTCAACCAGTGTAATTAGCTTGAACTTGATAATAAAACCCTTTGCAACAGCTGGCTAGTTTTGGTACCACCGCCTTAACACAGAGTTCGTACAGCAATATTTCTTACAGGAGGGTATGATATCCTATATATTTTATTCGGTAAACTGCATACGTGCTTTTAGGTCCTTGCCATAATATAGCAATGCACCAATAACATTTATGTTGTCTTTAAACTCCAGTTATCATATACAAGTACAGAAGCTACATGTTTGTTAAAATGTTAACTATCTTACAACATACAACTGTACAAACTCATTTCTTTTTTGATTAACGATTTTATAATCATAAAGATATTATCTAAAAAAATATGGAACGATTTTATAATTAAAAAGATTGTGAAATAATCATGAAACTATGAGTCCAATATTATAATGTGTAGCAGGAAATATGAAATCAATATCCACATTTGTTTGTTAGGTACTATTCAAACAATCATACTACGAACAAATATCCTAAACAAATATTTTATTTTAATTTCTCTTTAGTTTTCCACTAGTTCTCAGCAAATATACTCGTAATATTTTGTTTTACTATTTTCAAAAAATGTTTTGTTTATTATGACTCTTCTGATCTTGGCCGCAGGATAGCAACACAGTAATTTTCAACAGTGTCTTATAATATGTGGCGTGGGTATTTGGTATATGGTATTTTCTGTTTTCGTAGTAATATTTGTATATATTAAATATCTGCTTTCCGGGACTTCAGGATTGGAATTTTGTACATTCGTCGAAACACTAATTAATGCCTTGGGGCTGAGGAATATACCAAGTGTCATAACGTTTTTGTTGTTTGTACACTAATATTAGATTACATACTAAATCCCAGCTTTCTAGGACTTAAAGAAGTCCGGAAAAAAAAACAACTATAATATAAAACTTTTAGTTTAACGTTCAGTACTTATTTGTTTAGTTGGTTACATGTAACACATCTGTGCTGAACGTTAAACTAAAATAGTCTATTTATCTTTAGTTTCAAATACCTGATAATGCTGTAAAAATTGAAACCGGTTGGCTAAAGAGTAACGTAAAGTAATAAATAAAGTGTATAGTGGATAAGTACAAGTTTTTCCTACAAAAAAGTGTGTCTTCTATGGAATTCCATCAAGTGCCGACGATAGCAAGTATAGATTCTATTAAGTACTTGTGAATTAAATTTTTGATGAACAAGTCTGTTTTTTTAATCAAATCAGTGATTTTGAACACTTGTAACATCAAAAGTTTTAACTTTAATTCACAAGTACTTAATAGAATCTATACTTGCTATCGTCGGCACTTGATGGAATTCCATAGAAGACACACTTTTTTGTAGGAAAAACTTGTACTTATCCACTATACACTTTATTTATTACTTTACGTTACTATAAATAGCTACGCAGTTAAATCTTTTTGCTTTTATTATGTCTAGTATAAAAATGACATCTATGAATTTCATTAATTTAGGGCCACTTGCACGTTTCTGGGTTAAATTTAATTATGGGTCAAACTGTCAAATGCTATTGGCTTAGCCTTATTTTAGAAGCTAACTTCGAGGTAAATGTTTAACCCAGGAACGTGCAAGTGGTCCTAAAGGTCAGGTAAGAGTATTGTAGTATTCTATTGAAACCAAAGCTTTTAAAGTTTAAAACAAATGACGAATGACAAACTCTCTACTCCAAATTCAGTCGTTATTACAGTGTCATGTTTCAGATTTTTTTGTGTTAATATTAATTTACATATCAAGTTTAAGCTTTCAAGGACTTCAGAAAGCGCCCTATACAAACTTACAAAACAAAAAATTTCCGAATTCTCTCTTTCGTTTGCTTGGAAATTAAAAGAGAACAAACACTATCCCCTACTCCACAAACACTATTCTACTTTCGTGGACTTGATCTATAACCTCGCAATACGCCTGTGACATACGTTCGGAATTATTCCGTACGGAAATATCGCAATGCAATTTCGAACGCAGCAAATCAAAACCAATCTATGAACATACGTCAGTTATTTATCCGTACGTAATACCGTAAAAAACGAACGCATATACGCAACCTTATACGTCAAGCATTAAGAACAAAATATTGTTTCAGTAATAATATTAGTAAGTAATGTACATCATGATTCATAAAGCTACTAACAGGGTAGATTTATTCTTCTTTAACTTACATTTTTCAAATTTTTCTTTTCAATTCGCCCGCGAAATATCTCCCATCACAAAAATGCGTAGATCTAATAAACATGTGAGTAATGGGGTTTATGAAGAATGTAATCCTTAAAGCGCTTTAAGCCGCTGAATATATAACACGGTGATTTAATATCAGAACTTCCAGCGGTGTTATCCATAAAATTTAATATGCCCGGGGAACATTTTTTCAGCAGATAGGCGACGAACTTTGAGTGCGAAGTGAGTGCGTCCCAAGTAGTCAATAAATCATTGTTCCAGCGGCAAGCCCGCCTCAAATAATGTTGTCCTGGCATGAGGAAGTTTGACAATGGAGATTCTGCAGAGTAAAGACGTTAATACCGTTACATCGCTACATTATTTGGCTGATCGATTAACTTTTTGTGTTAAGTTTAAAAAGGGGAACAACTTTACGATAAAAGATATTATGTATGCTTACATGTAACATATAACTTGAAGAAGGTTTAACGAAATATTTGCTTACTTTTTTACGGGGTTAGATAGATAACAAGCACACAGATATTTTTATTTTATTGAATCAGGCGTTACTTTGCGAAAATACATTATAACATTTGTAAAATAATCCTTTATTTTGCTAATTCCGCGTTAACAGTGCAACTGTTGTGGCATAAAAATGAAAACCAAATTAATGAAAATGAATGATGGAAAAAGAAAAATATGGCCCATAGACGCTATAAATGTTATAGGTGCGTCACTGTCCTTTGGTTTATAAGGCCTAATTGCTAAGTCTTCCGGCTACCCAACCTTCCGGACTGGAACATGACCCTGTCATAGTAGTGGCAGGAATTGTTAAGGCGGAGGATCTTAGCGCTGTTGGTAATATCACATGCAATCTATGCTAGCAAGTTTCGAGCTACCTGGCAGGAAGGCAGATTTCTGGTCTACAGAGAACCCGGTACAAAACGACAAATTTTGCTATTAAACTATTTTCAAGCTTCTTTAGAAAGCGGGCGAACTTATCAATAAGCATTTTGTAAGGGCAAGTGTTGTTGCTCTAATACCGTGACTATGATATAGTACTTCAATATTTATCTACCCTGATATATACATGATGTTCTTGCTATCATATGGGTGTCACTATTCTGTTCCGGATTGTAGAGTAACAAAAAACTTACTTAACTTACTCATGTTAGTAACGCATAATTGACATTTGTATACGATGTGTATTTCTGAAGGTTAAATCAATCCACTAGTTTGACTCTTACTAATAACAAAGTTTCGCTTTTCTTCGTAATTTCAGTATACAGGAAAATTTTAAAAATTAAGTACAGACTTTACAGATGTCAGGCATGGAAAATTCTAACGGCAAACTTACTTAAGCTAGAAGCTATTTATCTTAGCTTTAAGTTCGCATTGCATCTTCAACATCTTAGCATATGCGACGTGTGTTTGTATCAGATTATAATTCAGCTTGTTCACCTTCCTATAGTTTAAAAACCACAAATCTTTTGCGTTAATATCCCATTAAAATTAGTAACTTGGCTTTTACTGCATCGATTTTGATGAAACATCGAGTATGTCATTTTAGATTCTCTTGAACACAATACTGGTGAATTATTAACAATTGCTTAGTGGTAAACAATTTATTAGTTTAACGGATTCGTTAAATTTATTCGTATCTAAATAATAATAATCATCATAGTAATCAAAAGTACTCAAAATGAAACATACGATACCAATTTCCGATTCACATGATATTGAGATACGATATTAACCCTAGATTTTAAAAATTGTTTCGAGAAATACCTTAAATTTTTATTTTTTTTTAATTTTGTGGGTGTCAGTGTGTAATAAGTTAATTGCTTTTTATTAAATTTAAAAAGTGCAAAATAAGACAATAAATAATATTCCAAATTAAAATTGGAATTTAAAATAAGGTTATTAAATATTGGTTTATTAAAGGGTATATTCATAACACGTATTTTGACTTACTTGTTATGCTTTCTAGTTAGGTCGCAGTGATCCTCGGGGTAGGTCTTACACGAACTCTTAATAATAATAATAAATACTTGTAATGCTGCTGCTCAAAATTTCAAATGAGTTGCATTAGTCGTGGTCACGAGCTGATGGGATTCATGAGATTTTTTCGAAATGAGATCCATATGTGATCACGTCCAATAAAAATGTAATAAAACTTCAAGCTTACTAATAAGTCAAATCACGCGTTACCAAGCGGTACTCAACTAAATAATTAGTACCTAAATTGGGTAAGCTGTTTCAAAGCAAAGTTTTGTGTCAAGATGCTAGACTCTCTGTGCATAATAATGAGATTATGGCAACGTTGTTGTATGGTAGCGAGAGTTGAGTACGTCAGAATGAGAGTAGGGTAAATGCGGTTGATAAATATCGATAAATCGATTAGAGCGCTACGTAAAATCTGTGATATAACGCTAGCTGATCGCATTCGTAATAGTGAGATCCGAGAAAGAGTGAGATTGAAAGAAATTGTTGAGTTTAAAATGAGAAATGGCACGTTCCTCTGGTTTGGTCATGTGGAAAAGTGACAGATGAAATATTGGCAATGCAGATATATAAATAATGTGGATGAATATAGCACCCGAGGAGACCTAGGTTGGCATTCCATCCGAGCGATTTGTTCAATCGCTCGGATTTTGTCCGAGGGTGGTTTCAAGAGTCCCGAAACCTGGCTTGTTTGAGTGAAAAGGGTAATTAATTAATGTTGAGGTAGCCAGGCAAGTCAGTAAGTATCGTGGCATTTATCACTTTATACTATCTTCCTACCCTGTAAGAGATTTGGCGTGAAGATATATATGTATTTATGAGAGCTTAGATTAGGGTTAGGGTTCGATACTTATATATTTAAACAGTTTAAGCAACATGATATAATAGTAAAAGCATTATTACTTTTATGATATCCCCGGATCGGGCTAAAAAAAGTAGAAATAAATATTTTCAATTTTCTTATAAAATTAGCGTTGCCCGGGATTGAATATGTGCCCAGTTGGCGATAGGCTTGCAACCTATCACGTTGAGGGACTTAGTGTCTTCGGCTAGTCGTGGGTTCCTTGATTATGCCTCTGTCTTCATCTTCGAGGATATGAGTGTGAAGAAAATTTACTAGTTTAAATATTTAGTTTTCATTTTGTCATGTGTGGTAAACATTGACCTCTAAGTATATGGACATGAAATACCTCCAAAAAAATATTATTCATTATTTATAGTATTCAAGCTATACCGGAATAAATATATAGCTAAGCTATATATTTCAACTATATAGCTAAGCTATATATTTAATCCGGTATAGCTTAAATACTTAAAACATATCCAAAATTGGAGTTTTGGCGCTATCGTGAATGAAGACGGTCGTAATTTTTTCAATATTATTGAATTTCGTGTTTATATTGAGTGAAATTGGTTAATTTAGGTGAGAATTAGATTAATTTTGTTCAGTGAAAGTGTACAAATGAAGTAATCATGAAGAAATTAGTGTATCGTGTATTTCCTCGCTGCCGTCAAATCTCACTAGATGAGCTTGAGTAACAAAGCCACCACTTTACTCAAGACTCTGATCTGACATATCTTTGTACACAATGACTAATGACTGTGTAAGAATTAACTAACTTTACTTTGGCTAAATAACTCGTGAAAAACGATCGAAGACCATATTTATAAAAGAAGAAGACATATCCAAAATTCTTCGCGTTAATAAACTTGAATTCGTATATGCTTACAAGCAAATACACAATAGGTGTGAATCAATATTTAAGCTGCGTAGAGGGTTTTTTTAAGGTGTTGAGATTTATATAGGATGGAGGTGAACCGACGTGAAATATTCAAGGATCACGTCACCCGGTTGTCTCGTGAAGGTCTCTCTCCAGATGATTTATTTGGAGGGCCGAGATCAAGAAACCCTTACTCCTGTCCGCAAACATAAGTATTCTTTAAAGTGACAACATTATTTAGTAAAATATATTGTATCCTACTAATATTATAAAGTTTGTACGTTTGTTTGTTTGTTTATTACTCCATCACGCTAAAATAGCTGAACCGATTTTCATGAAATTTGGCAGGCACATAGAGGGTAACTTGGAGTAAGACAAATAATAATATTATCCCGAAAAACTGTCCCTGTGGGACCATTACTCACGGGAGCAACGCCGCGGGCAAAAGCTATTAACATATTTATTCCTCACGAAGCTTAGTAACTGTGTTAAAATATTTTTTGCTGTTATTTTGGACAAAAACAATTTATGTATGTAAATGGGTTTTGAGTTTCAATAACTTTGAACGTTATTGTTTAATTTATGTCGAAGAAACTATGTTTCCCATAAAAATATTCCATTACTGACTTGGGTTTTTGCTTCTTGTAGCAGACAGATTTTCTGTTAAATTGCTGGTGTGATTTTTGTTATGCTTATAATGCTTTATTAAACTAGGCTAAGATGTTAGGACCCTTGAAATTGACACAGGTTTACCTAGTATACGATGAATAAAATACGTCATCAACGAATATAGAGGACTACGGTATAGTGTTATATCAGAATTTTGTGTTACTGACAAAAATAGGCGCTCGCTTATTATGAACGTCTTCATAGGAATGTAGAGAGGAAGAAGATAAATATATACTTCCAAAAAGTCTAGGATCAAAAAAAGTAGACTAGTCCGGCGCGTCTGGAGGATAGTCCTTCAAACCGGAATCGGAGGTGGAATTTTAGGGAGTATGGCATTACATTTTCTGTTACTATAACATTGGCCACCACGTTATTATTACTGATTATGATTACTTTTACGGAACATATAAAATATTATTTTAATAAAACACGGACACATCTATTTAAAAAAAGATGTAAAATAAGCCTTTGTTTTGCTAATTCCGCTTAAGCAGTGTAACTGTTGTGGCAATTAGTCCTCCAAATGACTAGCCCAACTAATTTTCCTACCACCCACCCATTCGACCAGAACACGAATAAAAAAAAGCTCAGGAAACAATAAACTCAATAAACTTCTCACCTTCCACCTCCCGATCACGAATAAAGTCCGAACTCGGAAAACAATACCACTTGTTACGGCCTTCACCAACTTTGTCGAATAACTAACCACAGAGAATACCAAATCGCACTCGACGTAGGTTTTTTTTCTATGAAATTGGAAGACAAATAAGCGGACGGATATCCTGATTGTAAGAAATTCACGCCGCCTAAATACCAAAGGTAGTAATGGTCCTACCAACGGACCTGAGACCGGAGGTACCAATCTAGAAGCAAAAATCTACCACTTAGTCAGATTTTACGGTGTTAATGACGGTAAGCCAATGCTCGCCTTTTACGAGCTGCCTGGCAGGAAGGCAGATAGTCTATTCTGCAAAGGAGCCAGGACCATCATCATCGTCAGGAAATCGACCGTACCCTGCCGATATGCTTCGCTTTGCTCGTCTTAGCGGGATTGTTTGTCGAAAAAAATTCCGATGGCCTCCGTATCAACTATTTGAAAGGGCTAAACGCCCTTCGATTGTAGGATAAAAGTCTAAGCCAAAGAACTGAATTTGTGATAACAATCGTAATTACGGCTTTAGAACCGCAGTCAAAGGTCTTTACCATCCTTAAAGCATACATACATAATTTTCTATGAAAAATATGTACCTACTTTTAAATTTCTTTTCTCTAGAGATCTCTTCTTAGTTTTATTTTTCAAACGATGTGTAAGAGAAAATACCGAACGAATTATGAATATGAAAAATGTGAATAGTATATTATGATATATGATTCTTTGCCATTGTGACAGGAACAAAATACATTTCTTCTTCCTTTTTGTCTATCTATCTATTTGGGAGGTTCCTAATTAGTGGAATTAATTGGAACGCTGATATATAAATCTGCCTTACAGTTAATAACACAGCAACTATCATATGTTATTATTGTGCTAAATTAATATAATTGTATAAGACCGAAAATAAGTGCTGATTTGTTTGAATTCATAACTATATAACTATATGGGTAAGTTATGAATTAGTTATTGTATAGTTATATAATATATAGATAAAATAACTAATTCATAACTTACCCAATTAATACAAAGCTATCCACATCGCCAGCTACATTATCTGTATATAACATGTAAAATGTCAGACAAACAGAAATTCAAATCAATGAACCATATATTTTCAGCGATTCAGTAATCCTGTTTCGTCGAAATATCGGAAATCGACGAAGATGTCAAGTGAAATAATCTATGGACTTACAGTTGCAAAGCTATCGACCGAGGGTAATCCGCTTTATTTTGAGTCTGTTGGTGTAAATGAAATGCCGTTTGTTAGTCACAGTTTAAGAAGGAACGTAACGTATATGAGCTTTTAAATTAAAATAAAGTATCTTCATGCCCGTGTTCCCGAAGAGGTAGGCAGAGGCACAACCAAGATACGGGCCAAGACTAGCCGAAGATACTAAGTCCCACAATGTGACAGGTGGCCTAATCGCAAACCGGGCACATATCCTATTCCGAGCAAAATTTTTTGTAATTAGAAAATTGGAAAAACCCAATTTTATTTTTGTTACCCGACCCGGAATTCGAACCCAGGACCTCATGCAGTCAATTCCAACAACTGCACCGCTAGACTGCAGAAGCGATAAAGGTATAGGTAAGGTAATGATATTTTAAAGGCAAATTTCTATAAATTTTAAAGGACGAAAAAATTTCACCTCAGGCAGGATTTGAACATTTAATCTTTAGTCTCAAGCCGACGTATGTTCTAACCATTTGAGTTACTGAGGATTTAAGGCGCGTGGCGAATTTTTTAATTGCATTCTTACCCGTTAACGTGGGTAGTTGTGTCCTATAGATACACAGTTCTGAGTACCTACTGAATGAGTTCATCGTTACAGATGAAATTCTCATTTATAATGGCCATAATTTTCGTTTCTTTGAAAAAAACCTTGAAATAAATATTATTTTTTAAAATTTAAAGAAATCTTACCCAAGCAAAGGCAAGTGATAAAATAAAAAAAAATATTTTCTAAAAGGTGAATTTCTATAAATTTAAATTGTGCATAACTTGTCTAGTTCGAATAAATCACCCAAAACAACAAATTTTCATTAATTCAACTATTCATTGTTAAGCATCAAGCAGAGAAATTTCTAAAGTTTGGTTAAGTAAAAGAATGGCTGTAATTTGAAGAGGGTACTTATAACGATCGATTTTCTGTTGAGACAAAGAATTTAAGGTCAGTTTTGCAAATTATTTTTTACTTTTAAGTAATTCAGGCGAAGTAACCACTTGAGTTTAGAGAAGAAGTAGTAGAGAAGACACTCCTACCACCTCTTGAAATTGTTTAATTTAGTTCATGAAAGAGTACATATTGATGGTGATTCTGCTGTTTACAAACTAAACTTATTTTAGATGCGTGCTGTCTTTTTCAAATGAAACAAAAAAAAGACATGGAATATTTTAGACATTTCAGATTAATCCGGGCATATCAAATTGTGATGTTTTTAATCAACGTTTTCCGAGTGAAATTATTGTTAACTATTGAAACCATGGCTGGTTACTCCAACTTTTAAGTTTCTGCCTGGTCTCAGTTTAACAGAAATTTTAATATTAAGGGTTTGATTTTAGATAGTTAGGATTTGCTAAACTAGCCACTAAGTATTGGAAACTGTGCGAACTGTCTAGATGCTGAGGTAACGGCTTTTTGTAGTTAAGTTTTGTCCTATACTTCACACAAAACTTCAGTGTGCCTTGGAAGCAGGTAAAAATTCGTTGAGCAGAACTCATTTCAGGTGAGGAAGTGAAGAAACGTACCACGCTCTGGCTCATACTCATCATCATCGTGCTTCGTATCTCTTGTTTTGATACAGGTGCGTAAAACTTTTATGTTGTATTATAGATATTTGTCAACCATGCAACCTTTTCAGTAAATAATAAATAGTAGTAGGAAATGACACAAATTTGTAACTTTATTGCACATGCATGATTGTCTTATTTGTATTACAATATAGATGTTGGATAAATAACATAAAGTAAAGTCCATACGCCCATAACCCCGAATAGGTAGGCAGAGGCACAACCAGGGTATCCACGACTAGCCGAAGATACTAAGTCCCACAATGTGATAGGTGGCAAGCCTATCGCCAACCGGGCACTTAACCTATCCCGAGCAACATTTTTTGTTTTATTAGAAAATTGGAAATACCCAATTTTCTTTTGTTGCCCGACCCGGGATTCGAACCCAGGACCTCATGCAGTCAAGTCCAACTAACTAACTGAACCGCTAGACCACAGAGGCGAAAATAACATACTAAACTAAAAACCAAATTATGACTGTTATATAAAAGAAAGCACACTATAGAATCGCCTGTCAAACATAAGAAATCATAATAAAGTACTGAACGGAACTGCATTGAACTTGAAGTGATTGTACCTACGACTACAGAATGAACTTCGCGCTAGGGCGCATTTAAGTTTGCGCGAACTGTATGTCGTTATATATTAAACCCTTCTCATACAGGTACCTAATATAAAATAAGCAGGTATAAATGCAATAGAAAGGACCCAATCGACATATACTTAATAAGTTCAACATTTATATTTCATCACTTTTTAAAAAAAAACACATTAAATTAAAATCGTACCGTTTGACTCCAGGGGGGATCCTCACAATATAAAGAATTCTACCTACCAGTAGTCCAACTCCTTTGTTCTTGAATTCATGCCGACATTTTATATACCTACTCACGGCAAATCAGTCAAGGGTCAGGGTTGTCAAATAATAACATTTTAAACATTTCATGTAAAAGTTTTATTTTAAAATGGCAAACCAAAAAAATGTGAAGTTAATAATGAAACCGATGATGGTCTTGCTGAAGTTTCGTCCACAAAATTTTCATCCACAGTGGACGAAACGACACCTTTTATTTTATGATTTACGAATAAAAACGGAACACATCCTGTAAACCATTATAAATTTACAAGACAGCAAGTGTTACATTATAATAAAATACACTAGGTATAAAATATTTTTTAACCAATAACGAGTGCAAACCCTTCTAGATAGAGAGCGCAAACTGTATGGAGTTTGCGCTCGCCGACCCTGCCGCTCGCTTCCCCGCGTTCCCCCCAGCGTTGCTCTGTGCAAGTACATGAGTCGGCCGACTGTTAGTATTAAGACTGTGGTTAAGTCAAGCGGTCCAGGTGTTGGATTTGACTTCGTTAAGTCCGGATTCGATACCTGGGTCGGACAACAAGAATTATATGTCGTTTTTCCAATTTTCTAATAAAAAAATGTTACTCGGGACTGGATATGTGCCCGGTTGGCGATAGGCTTGCCACCTGTCACTTTGTGGGTCTTCGTGTCTTTGGCTTGTTGTGGGTGCCCTGGTTGTGCCTCTGCCTACCTCTTAGGGTGTCATTGTATGTCAGTAGCTTTGGATCAGGTAATAATAACGCGTCGACGGGTCGTAAACATATTTATCCAATCAATTATTACTCAAGGAGCACTCAACTTTTACAGACTGATCAGATTTTTAATCGAGCACCGAAGTCTGAAGCACAATAAAGTCTAAAGCGTTAATTAAAAAGTGTGAATTGATAAGTATTGAAAACTTGAGATTACATCTATACAAAACAATAAAATTAGAGTGTCTGTTGGTAGTATTAAAATCACCGCTTTTTTTCATGCATATATGAATGTATATTCGAAACAAATGCCAAATTGCGTTTTTTACTAATTTTGTCTGTCTGTCTCTTTGTTTCGGCTAATCTCTGACACTGAAAGGCATCGGTATTGACAAGACTTTATTGACAGATTTAATAAGGAGTATGTTCGATTACTTTTATTTCCGAAAATTAAGTAACTTTTTAGTTGAATTCCACGCAAACGAAATCTCAGTCTCAGCTAGTTTATTAAAAAACTTAATTACTTAGTGACCTACGAATACCAAGAAAAGAGCTTATAAAGCGAAAGTTGTTATTTTTAATGAATAGGCAGACAACAATCATTGTTTCACATTAAAATATCAGGCACTTTGAATCAGAAGACACGAAGCAGCCTTTTAATTAAATATTTCAGAGAGGTTCTTGTGCCGCGGGCCAAAGGTGAAATAACAGTTTTTAATGAAGCTGAAACTAGATATTCAAAAAGACTTTTGTCCTTTGCCTTTTCATTTGATGTTCGGCCTTTCCCAGTTTACTCCATTAAATAGAATGTAATTTGAGTCAGTTTTATGCAAAAGTATTTGTATGAAATGAAAGTAGTTTATTTTTAAATACTTTTTAACTTTTTCCTGTTCTTGACGTGTGACAATCCAGTATTGAATTTTCCGGTCTAGCTTCTGCACTTTGTAGTGTCTTCTTCATCTTTCATATTGAGTATATAACTTAAGTTCCTTTCACGATAGATAACCAATACTTTTTTACTTCTTGTTTTAACTTTTGTCCTTTGCCTTTTCATTTGATTCCCAGTTTACTCCATC
>NJDD01002641.1:4550-21049 GCA_002245505.1 Calephelis nemesis
AATTCTACAATAATCGGAAGACGGAAACAAAGTTTTCTCCAAGGTCACATTATGTTGGATACCCGTGAATCGTCGAGAACACCTACTGCTGTTTTTCATACGTTGGTACTCGTCTTTGTCCTGTACCGTGATAGAGGTTAGAATAGCCTGGAGACTTGCACACGTGACTTCAGAAAGCGTTACATCAATCACTTCTACGGTGTCTTTGAGAGACGCCAGCACGTTTGCCATTTCATACGATAAAAAAAACCGGAACAAGCGGATAGAAGCGACTGGTGACCGTGACTTGTGGCGCTCTTTGGGGGAGGTCTATATCCAGCAGTGGACATCCTCCGGCTGATGATGAATCCGGAACTGATTTGGACCAACGACAGCTAAAAAGAATGAATTGTCATTGGACTACCTGATCTATCAATCGCCGTTTGCCATCAAGATTGATTACCGTCGTATCCTGAGTTTTTTTCCAAATCTGCCGTACTACAAAATTATCTTTTGGATATGGAAGAAAATTCTAGGTAAGACAGACAAAGTAGCAATAGTATAATCTAATCGAGTTTTTGATATCAAACAATTCGCTATTGTACCGGCCGAATATTGGATGACAGGTGAACTTTTATTATTATCTAACCTTGACTGATTACTTTTTCAATTGGCCGAAACTAGAAATATTATATATATATATATACTAGCTGTTACCCGCGGTTTCGCCCGCGTAGTCTACTAACTTGATATTTAGCTCTCCAACACTGCTCATTAACATTTTAAGATAAAATGTAGCCTAGGTATATCGCTATCCAAAGTTTCATCTATTTTTTTGTAAATATTAAAATCAATTCAGCAAATTTGAGGTCAAAACTGAACATACACTTTCTCTTTTCTAATTTCACCTCAGATAAATAGGAATACGTTATTGTGTTTACAGTTTTAACTGCACTTCGGCAAATCCTGTTAAATTAAATTGTATAGCAAGTTATGGAAACCTCTAACAGAACAGATTTAAATTTTAGAAATATACGTATCGTCTCTGAGGTTTAACCGTCCGTCTTCGGAATTACTTCTTGAGATCTTGGGTTCTATTTCCGGTCCGGGCAACAAAAAAAAAACAAATACAAATTTACTGTTTACTTTCAAAGGTTTTTTTTTATTTTACGCAAAGAGGTTTACTGGTTTAAGCGTGAAAGCGTAACAGACAGACACACAGAGTTACTTTCGCATTTATATTATTAGTAGGGAAGTAGGGATTTTTAACCAATTTTTCTACTATGTATATCATAATTTCTTTGTGTGTTTTTCGTTAATTATAAACTGATGTACTTGGTTCATTGTTATTGACTTATGGTAAAAATTACTGTTAAATATTTTTCCTACGCAAATTGTGCCACCCCCGTTCACCCGAATAGGGGTTGATTTTCAAAAAACGCTTTAATATGTATCTCATAATTTGTATTGCAGAGCATTATTTCAGTGTCACGCAAAATATTTCAATCGAATTAAATTTCCCATACAAACTTAGATACCCCCTTTAACCCCCAATGGGGGTGAATTTCGAAAAATCCTGAAATACGTGTTTTATCATTTGTACAAAAAATACATACAACAAAATACATGTCGCAAAAATGTGCAATAAAAATATTTTTCTCATACATATTTTTGCCACCAATTTTAACCCATTTAGGGGTTGAATTTCCAAAAAAAAATATGTCTATGTCCTTTTCATGAATGCTAACTATCTACATACCAAATTTCAGCAAAATCGGTTGGGTGGTTTAGGCGTGAAAAGGTAACAGACAGACAGACAGAGTTACTTTCGCATACAAACTTTATAATATTAGTGTGGATAATTAAATTACGAACGTAAATACAATTTAGATAAAAAATGTCGCGCTGAAAAGCACGTTTTTATTAAGTTTGTTATTTTCCTCGCTAGGGAGCTCCGATAAATGCGTGCGATCGCTGTAAATTACAGTCCTATGAAAAAGACGTGTGCTTCGTCGCGCACGCACCGCGGCCAGCCGGTACCGCCGCAACCGCGATGTCCCTATATGTTAAACCTGTAATATCTCCGAAATTATTCGTTTAATTTACGTACTGTAAAGGGCTATGTTGTTCTATATTAAATGTAAAACTTATTTAAGATACCTAATTAGATAAGGATTAATGCTGTATTGCTTTAAATCGCTTCGTAAATAAGCCATTATTTTTCGTAAAAAATAAAGGATAAAAATTGGTTATTGTAAGTTATCCCTAAGAGATAAACATATACCATCGCGAACTTTTTTGTAGACCTTTTTAGGGTAAACAATACTTAGTACATTATTTTGATCTATCTCGTATCAGCCAGCGTTTGCAATGCAAGCGCAAAAAAATATGTTTACTTATGACTTCGCATTAGAAATCTTGAAATTATCAGTGGTTCTCTAATATATGAAGCATGTTATTATACATATAAACCTTCCTCTTGAATCACTCTACCTATTGAAAAAAACCGCATCAAAATCCGTTGCGTAGTTTTAAAGATATAAGCATACATACATACAGACAGACGCGGAAAGCGACTTTGCTTTATACTATGTATAGATATATATATACAGGGCTTTCTCAAATTAGTTAACGATATTTTAACCACGGACTCGCAATGCGTGTCTGGAAACATAAAAAATAATAAAAAAAATCTAAAACGAAAAATAAATAAAATATTACAAAAAAAAATAATTCTCGCATTAACGCATGGGGGTCAACGGACTCTGACGCAACGGACGGAAAGCAGCTGATTGTCTCACGGCTGCCGCGTGAATTGTCACTACGGAGTATCTTGCTACTTAATGTTTATTTGTACCTACAGGCTACTAGGTACCTATTATGTAATGTACTATTATCTGTGAAATTGCTAAAAACCCTTAATGTTTTTGTTTTATCGAAATTTTAATCAGTTAAAAAACTTTACAATCACACAGTACAAATCCAAAGGTCCAGTATTTTAGTAAGCCGAGAGAATAACAGCTGTTTCTAAGTTATAAAAAATCATAGTTGTAAGTTCTGATCAAGGATAGGTATGTATCGATGCGCTTGCAGCTTCGATCGTCCGTCGTCGACTCGCGCGGGGGCGCTCCTTACCAGTTATTATTTCTACAGTCATTTTTCAAATCAGTTGATGTTTGATCGCGTGTAGGGTGTGTCATGTTTTTGTTTGTGTTTGCGTTTATTTTTCGCGAAGTGTTCATGAGTACCTTTCCAATGGTGAAAATTGAATAGAGGGTGGTTAGTGTGATCACCTGACCTGACCTGACGCCTCCCGACTTCTTCATGTGGGTAGGACGATGAAAGTGAACCTTACAATTTAACTGACCTTGCCTTAAAAAGTTATAGGAAAATAGGAACCTACTAACAATACCCAAAGACACATCAACAACCGTGCTAAGTTTTGCATTGAGTGCCTACAATGGTGGATATGTTTAAATATGGATCTAAATAGTGTGAATAGATAGGTACGTAAATCATTTTTGTAGTTAGGTACATACCTAAGACTGATTTTTATTTTTACCACATGCCTACATTCACTGGTTTTTTTATGATCAAACAGTGCAAAGCCTATCTTTGGGATAGGACACGCAATAAATGTAACACAGGCGCCAAACCTACAGCTATCGTATCTAGGTGTCACGTGGTGTCGGCGTCTCGCGGGTGACGGTCATTGACCTTTTGCAATTGAATATGAATTATTAAAAATGCTGTAATTCATTTATTTTAAGTCCGATTTTTTTTTATTTTTTTTTACTGATTTAGTTATACATTCAGAATGTCCAGGTAAAATATCGTGCAGTTATTTGAAAAGACCTTATATAATATACGTTATATTATATACATAATATACGTCTCTTATGGTAAAAGTAACCTTCACATTTATTCGTCGAACTCCGAAATTACGGAACTATTTTCTTTGTTTATACTTTTTTTTATTAGCACGTCCCAGCTTCGCAAGGGTGAACAAACTTCTATATTATTATGCATTCTCTTGAATCACTCTTCGTTAGAAATCAAAATCCGTTGTATATACACCCCGTATGGCTGAAATATTAGTCCATGTGCAAGTCCACCGGTTCCCCTACCTCCCAGCACGAAACAGGTAAATGACATGGCGGCAGGTACTCGTATAGACGGTGTAATCAATACGCGAGACGTGGCAAAGTCCTCTTCCTCCTATTCAATAGCACCTAACCTTCTTTTCTTTTCCATCATTTGGTTTCAAGCCCACTTCTATCCTTGATTCCCGTAATTAACGTTTCCTCCTTGTCACTCATGCAGTGGACAGAGTGACAGACAGAGCCCAAGTGCCTAAGACCCGCCCGACTTTATGTAGGAACGATTATCGGGCAAAAGTTGACTTAGTACATGTAATATCATTCATCAGGCAAAAGTTGACTTAGTACATGACATAATCGGATGCAAGACGAGTGCATCGCACTTTTAGTACATTCTATTTTTTTCTGCCAGAGAATATTTAACATATCTTAAAATACGGAATCATAGACCATGTAATATTTTGTATATAAGCAAACTATATTCTGATAGATAACAGAGTGCACGATGCCAAAATTGATTTGTTGCTCAGGATGTATATCGATCATAATAATACAAATTAAACAAAATTATTTACTTACTTCATTTGTTTAACTATAGTACTCTTCCCCGATTCACCAGCACCTGTAACAAAATAATAAGTTAGTCTCGAAATTATCAATTTAGACAGAAGAAGAAACGAGTCTGCAAGGCCGTAACTCGAATTTGTCATTTAATTCTTTGTCAATAAATAAGTTCACTGGTATTCATTTAAAAAAATATATACATGCATATCTTCACCCCAAATCCTTGGCGAAGTAGGCAGAGTCAAGTGTCACGATCTAGACCTGCCTAGTTTTCTCCACATTAATTACACGCTTGTTCCGGAAACTTTTGACGCTGCTTCGGATACCCGAGCGGTTTGGTGATGAAATATCAACCTAAATCTCCTCGGATACCTACATCCATCCACATCTGCATCGTAATTAAAGTTATATTTCATCGAAATCGGTTAGATAATACATTTGGTGGTGAACTGTCAAACTAGGTCTCCCGGATACCTACATCGATCCACATTTGTATCGTAATCGAAGTTATATTTCATCGAAATCGGTTAGACAATAGGTAGTCATAGAGATTACAAAATTTTAAGTAAAGGCCGAGTTATAATTCCGCAAAATATTCGAAACCATAAGTAGATGTTTAGGTACTAAATACCGTCCCAATGTTGCTTATTGTAGTTTAGAACTAAAACTATAAAAAACCAACTTCGGTTTAAGTCGGCAAAGGGAGCACCATGGAAGTACGCTCTTTCAAATAATAAAAAAATCTTTTAAAATCGGCTCAGATATGACTGAGAAATCATTTAACGTACATAAAACATATAGGAGTCGAACATATAATCATCCTTTTTTCGAAGTCCATAAAAAAATCGAAAGTTTGTTATGTGTGTGAATGTGTGTTTGATAATTCTTTCCATAAAGACCTCAAACGAACAAATTTATCGTGACCTATGACAACATGATAATACTAAAACTGCGAAAAACTCAAAAAACACTAACCAGACATTAAAGTAAAAAAATGCACTATTACTTAAATATAACTAAAAAACTGGTTTATGTTTATTGATGAAAATTAAAATAAACAATTTTTGCGTTAATTAAAAATATGATACTTTCTGCCTAGATATATTATCATTACGCGGAACTAAGAGGTCGTTTTAAAAATCATAAGGCTTCCACAGAAAAATAAATAAAGAAATAAAACTTAAACATAATAGATACTTAAACAAATATAAGTATAGATTTAACTAAACACCCAATCTGGAAAAAGTCATCTATGTTCATAATAAATGCCAGCTTCCGTCGGGAATAGAACCCGAGCCTCGCTGTTGATTGGTTAGACGTTTACCCCTTGGCTAAACGAGGAGGCCGAATTCAATTCAGATTATTTACAAGTTACCAATAGAGATTTCATTTTAAAAAGTATCTTCACGCCCGTATCCCCGAAAAATTAGGCAGAGGTATAAAGAAAAACGACAAACCCACGACTAGCTGGAGGCATTAAGTCTCACAATGTGACAGGTGGCAAACCTATTGCCAGCCGGGCGGGTACACACCCACTCCCGAGCAACGTTGGTTTTATTAGAAAATTCAAAAAACACATTTTCCTTTTCTATCCAACCCAAGGATCGAATTCGTGACTTCTTGTAGTCAAGTCCAACAACAAAGTCTGGTTGGTTTCGTAAAATAAAAAAATGGTGGGCGTTCCTTAATCTCAAAAAGTTCAGAACCTTTAACTACACGCCTAACTACACCGACCAACTGCGAAGCTCGGGTTCGATTCCCAACGGGGGCAGGCATTTGTGTGATGAACATTTAGGTGTCTGCTTTTCCGGGTCTGAGTATTTATTAAATTTATTCTGGTATCTATTTAAATATTTCTATGTATTACAATGGTTGACTAACACCCATAACACAAGTACATAATTTGCTTACTTTGGGGTTAGATTCAATTTGTGTGACTTGTCATGGAATACTTATCTATTTATTCATTAAGTCGAAAGCGTGGTAATACTAGTTAATCAAAAAATCAACAAAATCGTACAAGTTACATAATACCAGCAAAAAAACCTGAATGCCAAGTTTAGAAGCATCCAAATATAAATCATTACAAATGCTTCCTTTTTTAGATGATTAATTAAATTGATTAAATGTATTTGAGAAAAAACTTTCTCGAACAAGTTGGACCAGAAATTCAACTTTACGTAATATTTAGAATGGGATGTGAATCAAACAAACTGAAATCGAAAATCTGTGGATGTTTAATGGTAACAGTTAAACGGTCGCAAATAGTCACACTGTTGTCAATTTGAATTGTATGCCTAACTGTATATATTACGTATAATATATATATATTATTATATTATTAAGATGAACGTTGATATACTGACGTAATTATAATTACATCAGTATATCAACATTCATCTTGAACCAAAGGTTTTGTTCCAGTTTCCGAAACTCCAATCAATTTTAATCTACAATTTATCTCTTTATTATAGCCGCTTAAATATATTTCGGCTTTGAAATCGAAACAGAACTTTTTTAACATCTAAACCATAGAATAGAATAGATTTTTATTCACATTCACCATACAAAAGGCACTTGTGAAGAGTCTGTATAATACTAAAACTACCACCGGAACGGAACGCGGTCACAAACTGAGAAGATCCGGCAAAAAACTCAGCGGGCTGTCTTTTTTTCTTTATTCTATACAAATTTATTAGTATTACATCACATATCATTACTAGTAAGAGATTGGTATGAGGAGCAATTAATCCCAAGCACTCTTATCCGACAGATATTCAGCAACGGTATAGTAACCTTTTCTATACAATTTCACTTTGACACATTTTTAAATCTTATACCTTTAAACGAGCAATTCTTGTATATATATATATATAATTGGAATCTCGGAATCGGCTCCAACGATTTTCATGAAATTTAGTATATATAGGGGGTTTCGGGGGCGATAAATCGATCTAGCTAGGAATCATTTTTAGAAAATGTCATATTCGTGTTTTATTGTTGTTGTTAAGTAACGAAGTCCGTTGTTAAGTAACGAAGTCAATGATTGTTTGCTTTGAGGTTAGACTTTTTAAATTTTCGTACTTAAATATAATATCCAAAAAACACAATTTATAAAAAAACAAAAAAAAATACCGAGCAAAGCTCGGTCATCCAGGTACTTTATATAATGGCAAGCCTTTCATAAAATCGGGAAGTTTATTGTAAAAGCGTATACATTGGCCCATGAAAGAAAGACTAACTCTGTGGAGACGGGACACATGCACAACAATATTGTTTTTATTCCTCAAATATATAATAAAGTATCTTCACGCCCATATCTCCGAAGAGGTAGGCAGGGGTACAACCAGAGCACCCATGACTAGCCGAAGACACTAAATCCCACAATGTGATAGGTGACAAGCCTATCGCCAAACAAAGGATGGTAACAAAGCAAAGTTCCATTACGTAAAATAATTTGATGCATTGCCACCGAATTCGAAACACGACAATAACAAGCACTAACTTTGTACATTAACATTAGACAAGTTGGTGGTATCCAATCAAGTCTTCGCAAAACTACCACAAGCCATGGTAACCTTATAGGTGACAAAACCGATACTAGTTTCTTAAGGAGCCTTGTAGGAAAGGTACTGGCCTGCATTCGCCAAAGGATCCTAGGACCAGCACGGGGCAACAAAACGGATATTGAGTAACCCTGCGTGTGCAAGTCTGGATCACAACGTCCACTGTATCTAATTGAGGCGACGAGAACGGCCGATCTTTGACCTCCCGATACGCATCACCTACACTAAGTAGCTCTGTGATTCAATTATTCACAAGTACAAATGATAAATTTAGCTAACCTTCATAAATTAATTGCGATATTTCGACCACTTAATATATGGTGTTTACCTTTTAGTACGCTGATTATATATATCACTACATAGTATAAAACAAAATCGCTTCCTCTGTCCATATGTCCCTTTGTATGCTTTTATCTTTAAATTTTTAAAACTACGCAACGCATTTTGATGCGTTGTTTTTTAAAAGATAAAGAGATAGAAGAGGAAGGTTTATATGTATATATTTTATAACCGTGCGAAGCCGGGGCGGGCTGCTAGTGCATATATACAGACTGGTTTATTGGTAATAAGCCCTTTTTCACTTTTACAGCCAATTTAAATTAGCCTAGCAATATAGTATCATCGTTACTTCGTAGTAGCAAAGATGTTTTTAATATTTATGATGGTTGATTTTTAATATGAATGAAAGTAACACCAAATATCAGATAAAAAATATCGGCAAATAACAACTTTTTTGCTTTAAAACCTGAGCCTTGCGGTAGGGCGTAGTCAGTTATTTCCCCGTGTTGGTCCGGGTCCCTGTATGGAATGAGTCATCTGCCTACCTGCCAGGCAACTCGTAAGAGGAGAGCAAAGGTCTAACGGTTCACTATCAAGGTCATTGGTGTTAGAGTGCTGTGCTGCAACATGTCCGAGTAGGGACCCATCGCTTTACCTATTCCTGCCACGAAACTGTCATGTTCTGATTCAGAGGATAGGATAGCCAGTAGCCTTAAAGATAACGACGCACCTACATAGTCTATGTCAATTATAAGCCACGGTTGTCTCATACCATGTCACAGGGTCGACTTGTGCTTGTTGGCCTGCTTATAACATAAAAAAGAAAGGTTGGAGTTTCATATCAGCCAACTGCATAATTATGCATAACAATAAATAAATAATTAAACAAATATTTCAACTAACGCGTATAATCTATGATGTTAATGATGATGTTCCTAAGCTTTTACTATGGTTTTTTTTAATATGGCAACTGTCGAATTATCGGAGTTGGTAACACTTGCTCTTAAGCCCTGCGTAAAGTCTCGAGTTTGACTGATATAATATGGTGGCTAAACAAACCAAGGGCTACTGCGACGTTTTGTGACGTAAAATTAGTCATCATAGATAAATTATTGTGTAAGAACAGCTATAATCTGTAAGAGAAACACATTTGATAAATTTTGATATTCTTGCGAAAAAAATTGCTAAGATATACCCTTCACTTCATTAAGTTCAATCAACATTGTAATGATTTTATTAGCAAAAGTAATAAGCACATTAACAGAATTGCTTTGTTTTTTTTTTTCTTTATTAGCCTCACTCTGCAAGCAAATACTCAATATAGGAATTAACCCTGTCTCTGAGATCGTATCGCTCCTGTATCTTAATGATGCGAAGGAACGGCCGATCTTTGACCTTTTGATATACAAATCACCTATTGCATATAACTTTGTCGTATATTTACAATATTGTGTTCACTGTGTGATGTGTTTAGTTAACGTACCTTATTATAGGTAAGGTGGCGAATAAGTAAAGAGCTCTCACAAGTCTAACTGTCATCTATCGGTGTCAGCTGTCGGTGGGTCGAATGGAACTCGACCCGCCGACTTTACTTTTGCCGAAATGTTAAAGTATTGTAAAAAAAGAAATCCCTACATTGTTTATTTAGCGTTTGAAAAAAAATCGCATCGAAAGCCATCGACCATCCGTTCAAAAGTTACGATCCCACAGACAGACATAGACGGGTCTTAAACTTATAAACATGAGGGGTGTATTTTTTCACCGGGAGTTAAAATAAAACAAGGCAAATAAAATTAGACAACTTGTAAAACTATCATAACTTTGTACATATTATATGTGTCCTAGATTGCAATATAATCCGTATAGTTTGAATCTAAAGCAAAAAATGAGACTGTTCAAAAACACTCATAAAATTCCATAGTGCATGTCAAAAAACGGCACGTATAGCAAAACACGTAATAAATATGTACATTTCGACGTCGTCCATAAAATAATGTTATCTTGCAGTTTCGAGGTTACGCAGTGACATAACTTGAGCGATTACAGTATTTATTACACATAACTCCTATCTCCAGTTTATAGTTCACAAAACTACGGTAACATTTCATGGATCTACCTAAGCAATAGTAGTCTATTAAAGGAAGAGTCATGTTCTAGAAGTCGTGCCACTGATTTCACAAATACGTGGGACATTTTATAAAGTTTGGGCTGCGTTCATCGTAGCCACGAAACAATAAGAGCCGCTGTGAAATAATATTCTAGCGGCTTCTATGTGTCTGCTCCTGCTACGCCCGTAAATGTTATAAAGGTAATTGAAAGGTATATAAAAAACTAACGGTTATTCTAATCTTAAAAGGCCGGCAGAGAGAAAAAAATTGAAACATCGTTTCGGTGATATAGAGTTGACGAACAAAATTATGAAACAATTAAATCTCGGCATACTTTAGGGTTAACTTATAACTAAACATCATTTTCACTCTTTTGCTGTTTTTTGATACTTTGGCCAGAGGCAGAAGTATTAAAAAGAAGCTCCCACCACGCTCATCCTCATCCCATCTCATCCAAAGTCCCACCCAAAGTAAGCTGACATTTTTATTATTGCAACAAGCCATGTGTGCCAACTGCTAATGGGCTCAAAATTATGGATACCGAAGACCTCGCGAAATGAAGAAAAGTAGGAATGCCCCTAGACTCAAACACCGAAACGTGAGAACAATCTGGATTCACGCGAGGATGATAAGAACAAGGCTGCTAATTATCATTGCTAGCCTGTTTCATCAACTTTCTGTTTATTAACAATTGCGTTAAGTTTTAATTTCACTTTCGTTTTTGGTTTAGTTTATTAGTGTGGGTCAAAACAACTGAGTTAAACCAGTTCAAATCTTAATGATTAAGCTAACATTTCTACCGACTCGAAAAAGGGGGAGGTTATCATCTCAATTCAACCCTATGTTTTTGTATGTTTGTTACGTGATTACTCGGTCGATAGCTAACAAATTTTGATGATTATTTTTTGGAAAGGTAGACCTCGAATCTGGGGTGGTACGTGTAATGATCTGACTAGCAGTTTTTAAAATATACTTAATAATACATTGATTTTCATGTATGTACGTATGTCTGTATGTATATGTATGTATGTTTTCATGTACTTCAACGACATCGTGCAACGAATAACAATATCGTCCAACTTAAAAAACACATGTAACCACGGATATATAAGGGACCATCTCGGATTCATGTACTAACTTGAAGAAAAATAATTATCTAATGAGTTACTTTGCAGTTCTACTGCGTCTTAATTATGCAAAAGTACATATAATTCAGTTTTTTAATAATTGAATATTTGTGTAACATGCTTTTGTATTATTTTATGATTACCCGAATGTAAAAATAAGAGAAAATGCTTACTGGCTTAACTTCGTCTTTGTACAGTACTATTATTTAAATTTACGCGCTTCGGCTTTATACTTTTTACTATTTTTACACTTTATATTTTTATTTTTAAATTGGCTGACCTAGTCTGAATTTAAGCGAAATTATTAATTAGTGTAATAACAACTCTATAAAGATATCTTTTAAATACATTCGGATTTCCGAAGCTTGACGAATATAGCCGAAGCGCATAATTTAAATAGTACCAATGTAGGTACATAATATGTTGTCACAGTAATATGAATAAAAATGACGAATTAAAAACATTTTACCAACAAATCACGTTTCACGTAAAAAGTCACCTTAACAAGATCAATTTCCGAGTTGGCCTGAGAGAGTTTAATGTTACCAATTAAGTTATATTTATACATTTGAAATTAGTTTCTTTAAATATGAAAGCGAAGACTTATCAAATGAGAGTTAAACGAATTTTAAGAAGGTATTTTAGGCCTTATTAGGAACTAGCTGTTTAACCGCGACTTCGTCAGAGTGGAATAGATTTTTTTATACAAACTTTTTTCCCCTGTTACAGTCCTTTGGGTTTAGATTTTGGAAAAATAAGTAGGTACCTTATGTTTAAGCTTGGGTCTACAATGCATGTAGCACATTAAATTTAACTAAACTCGGTCCCGTGGTTTAAAAATGAAACAGCTAGAAAGACAGACAGACATAACTGACATTTATCTTAGATCTAAATAAAAATAAATTTTCATTTCGATGATGCGATCACGCTTGTATAAATGGATCAATTTTGCTAATTCTTTTTTTATTGTGTTATTTATTGGTCTGGAGAAGGTTTTTATGAAGAGAAAAACAGGGAAAATTGAAGGTAAACTGGGAAAAATAAAGCTTTAACCTATAGAAATTATACTAGCTGATTACGTCAAGCGATAGGAAGTTCGCCTGATCGGCGAATATTATAAATATGAATTATGAACTCTAAAAAACCCATGTATGTATTTTCTTTAATATTTAATACATTTGTTTAAAAGAACTTTATTGTGATATTTATAGTGTAATGTCTAATGCCTTTAGTTATAAAACATTATTAGAAAATAATAGTTCGATGTCCCGTACCAGTCACTAACTTCCATAAAACTACTATTCGAATACATTATCGAAGCGATTTAAAGATACGCCTTTTGTGGTACATCATTGCGATTATATCGCAGCTCGCCTGCTCGAGCCGCTGTTGTCTGATAGAGTACCTGTCAAGTTACGTTTGAATCTATTACTTGACGCGTTCATGAAAACTCGATGGTCTTCTATCTCTTTCAAGTTATGTTTTACAGAACGAGACAAGAAAATATATTTTAACAATTTAGAAGATTCGGCGAAAAAAATATACCGTGTTTACACCTATTTATATATTTTTATCAAATATGTACATAACATAGATATTATGTAATCAAATATAAATCATATGAAAAGAAAAATATTTAATAGATTATTTTTATTGCATATCTAAAATTGAAGAAATAAACAAATTGTCGTATGTTTGAAAAATTGATAGAAATCATCAATAAGCTTATTATTACCTACTAACAATGTAGGTTTTAGCATTGGTTTGACAGAGAGTCCGTTAAAAAGTATGTTGCAACAGTGGCGAAAAATAGATGGAACAGATCAATGAAAGGTTTTGATAAAATCTGAATCAATAATAATTACTATTCAAAAACAAAAAACTTTCAAATTATGAGTAAAGCGCAATTTAACAATCCCTAAGTAGGTAGGTAGGTAGGGTAGCTAACCTGTTATGCCGAAAAAAAAACATCGCTATACATTTTAACCACATTTTACTGAGAGGCTGTAACAGGCTTGTACTCGCAATCTGTCTCTCTTAAGAGAATTGTTTGTGAAAGTTCGTTTTAATATTCTTTAGGTACCAGTTATGTTCCATATAACCCTCACAAAGCCCACATATTATAATACAAGTCCGTCGAAGGTTAAAAACGAAAATTATTAAAACAATCCTCAAATAATGACTATGGTATAAAGATATTAGATACACTCTTTATGGTGTCATCGTGATTATCATACTCTGAAGAAGTTGTTATCTGATAGAGTGCCTTTCAGCTGTGTTAAGAGTGTGCATCGAGCAAAAATAAGGCTAACATTCAAATATTGTGAGACGGATGTATCACCAAGTTTTAGAAGAGATAAAATAAGATATTAAAAATTAAATAAGATTGTAAGTAAATTTCCTAATAAATTTGGGTAAAATTTTATCACAACTGTTAATTATTGTACTCAATAAAAAGAGACAAGAAAAATAAAAAAGTAAATCAATAAAATAAGCTAATTATTATTATTAAATTAGTTAAAAATAATGTGTATAGTTAATAATAAAGACATGACACAACTTATATTTTTAAAAGTAAAACAATGCAAAACACCATTTAAAGTGTAATTAACTTGAATATAATATATAACTTTACATTTCTTTTAAAAACTACATAATAGTACATTTGAATACATTACATACAGTCAGTACATTTGAATAATAGTACAAAAGAACTGTAAATTTATTTATTTTTAAATATAACAAAAGCAATAAATATATTGTTCACATTTATTGAAATATAGAAAAATAATGTAAATTTTTAAATATGCCAAAAACTATTCTGATTACCACTATTTAAAAGAAAAGCTCATAACAGTTTGCAATTTCAACATAAAATAATATTAAAATTGTTTTCACAAATAGCGTCACTAAAGTCTTAAATCAGATTTGCTTACGGATCTTATGTCTTATCAATTATTATCTGTCATTGTACAACTCAATGCTTGCAAACCTAAAATGAGCTCTTGGACGACCACAAGATAAAGAGGTTGTTAAATAAGACTCTATACCTACAATGTATCCAGACCAAGTCACTGCAGAACCTACAGCTTTTATGCTGCTAATCATGATTTATTTTCAATGATTTTTTTTTTGTTATAGAAAGGTTAACAAGCAGACGGATTTCCCGATGGTAAGACGCCTAGAGACACCAAATGTGGTAATGTTGCGTTGCCAATCTGAGGTTGGGATGTTAGGCCTTATGCAAAAGTAAGTTTACCAGCAACCTTATCCTTCAAACCAGAACAGGTCATGACTTTATGGCGTCAGGAATAGGTAAGGCGGTGGTACCAATCTGGGCGAGTTGCTGCGAAACTATACCACCTAGTCGGATGTTACAGTGTTAGTGATGGTAAGCCTATGGTCACATTTTACAAGTTGCCTGGCAAGGAAGGCAGATGGTCTATTCTGCAAAGGAGCCCTGACCAACACGGAGAAAACGGGATATAACTACACATTGAGCTGACAGCATTAATAGCAGGGTTCGACAGGTTTTATGAAAGAGCAGCAATCAGCAATTTAGAAATTGATATTTCATTCAATAGCTGTATCAAGTTTGAAGCATTATTGTTGTGAACTGTAGTTTTAATGTAATAGCTAATTCAATTAACTTTATTTTGTCTTGAACCCTTTTACTGTAGCTTACATCATTAGCTAATAAACATAAATAACACTGAAGGAGATCTCTTATACAGGATTTGTGTTCAACAGACTTTGCAGATTTCAGTAAATATGAAACACAAACCAGTTTTTTAAAATTAAGACTTCTCTAGAGAGGTTACTTATGAAAATGTTATGAATTATAAACTGGAAAAAATCAATACTATTACTATTATTACTAGTAGTGGAAGTGTTAGATAAACACTTCTTAGAACACCTATATCAGACATCGAATTTAGAATGTTGCAAGAAATTAATGTTAGGTTCACATAAATAAGGAAAACTATTTAATATTATTATTAATTATTGTGGTATGACATTTATCCTTAAACTGTCACAACTGCAATTTTGGCTCTAGGCATGGTAATGGAATATACTGTAGGTCTACCAGTATCAAACTCTTTCAATAGAATCTAATACAGACTAGCCTAACAGTGAATTATCAAAACTTTACCAGCTTTTTTTTACTACCTTAGTCTCTGAACAGACACAGGATGACCTTTGTGTTTTTCCGTCTGTATAATAGGAAAGGTTTCCATCTGCATGATTGGATAGAGTAAAAGTCGAGTTTCACTTATACACTACATACTAGAGTAAGGATTATCCTCCATACTATCTTGTTACTGGGGCATGTACAACTAATTTCTTAACATGGACCTTCTTTATATTATAATTGTGGGTATTATTGATATAATTTATTTTCCATGGGTAATACTAACCAGTTTCAAACTGATAATGGTGGTGATTCTGCTGTTCACAAACTAAACTTATTTTAGATATATTTATGCTTTCTTTTTCAAATGAAAGAAAAACAAAAGAGATGGAACACTTTAGACATGCCAGATAAATACAAACATGTCAAATTTAGATGTTTTTAATCAACATTTTAGAGTGATAGATTAAATGTCTGTAGAAATGTCGTGTAAAGACTAATCTGACAGCACTTCAAATGTTTTGTCTCTTTCTATTACTTTTGTTGAAAGAAAATAGCAATAACCTAAAACTAGTTTAATAGGTATGCAAAAAAAAATAACCACCATGTTTTTGTAATAAGATAAGTTAATGTAAGTAATTAGA
>NJDD01002641.1:21935-33776 GCA_002245505.1 Calephelis nemesis
TAAAGATCGTGACACGTTACATATTTTGATACATACCTACTTTGTAAGGGATCTGGCGTAAAGACAAGTTAAGGACCCAAAAAGAGTCACCAATGGCAGGACCAAAAAATTTGATCATCTCAGCTATGATCATAGATACTCTCTCAGCCTTACTATATTTGGCACTTCTAATCGCCTTCCATCTTAATGTCGTCACATACCTCAGCTATTTGCAAACTATTAGATATCGCGACCTGGATAAATTCATCTATAGGAATCTCCGAAAATTTCAATCCACCGTTTTAGCATGTCATCTGTGCTCGCAAGGATATATCAGGGTACCACTCGAAAATAATTCTATTCATTCTGAAGGCAAATGAACAACCTCGAGACTTCTTCATCTCCCTCCAAAAGAGATTTGTGTTCTCCTCGAAATTATTAACCACTTTGTCTTCCAGTTTCATACTCTCTTTCACGCTTTCTATTCACTATTTTTTGTTGGTATTCTAATTACAACTGTACATTTCTTTCTACAAATCTTGTTGTTTTGTCATTCGATTGAGAACATGAAATCGTGTTCTTTGATAGTCTAGCCAAGGTTTCTAATTTTTTTGATGTTCTTTTTCGTTTGAGAGTATTACACAAATACTGATGCTCTATAAACTGAATCATAATGATTTTTTTTAATGGGTGGTAGTTAAGGGACGATTTTCTTAACATGCTGTTAAAGTCATAACTCGTTGAAATTGATTGCCAGTGAATTTTGTGAAAGCAAAGATTTTATAAATTTTGTCGTAGTATTTTACTTTGTTTGTCGCGTTAAATTACGTAGCCTATCAAACCTGTGATTTTGTTCAAAAGTTGCATTTAAATAAATACCATTTATTTTCTTGTCAGTTATCAAACATGCTACAAGCTCTTCGTAGCTATTAAAGGTAACCAATATAACCAAACCAAAAAGGAAAGAGTTACCTTATCGATATGGTTACCTTCAGGAAAGTGTAATCGTTTGATTCGCTTAAGTCAAACGTTTGGGTTACACAATGAAGGGGTTCGAAAATTTAAGCGCTTAAGCGAGGAAAGGGTTGTCCCGTCCCTGGCAGAGGGTATTGTGTGCCATATGTCATGATCCTTACAGACCTGCCTGGCTTCCCTAGCATTAACAACCTTTTTTATACAAATAATCTAGTTCTAAAAATTCTTGAAACCACCCCTGAGGTTGTCTGAAAAAATTGATTGTAGAATGGCAACCTAGGGTTCCTACATCTATCCACGTTCACATTTATAGCTGCTTTGTCAATCTTCCATTATCAACTAGAACTCTTACATCTGTTCTGGCTATGTCTTTTTTAAATACAATTACTTTTGTTTTCTTTGTATTCAAATGTAAGCTTCTTTCTTTACAATCACCTTCCTCTATCACCCACACCCACTCCCACATTCATTGATATTAAACCTTTAAAGGCATTTTTAGGCTTTTAAAGGCCATGAATCAAAAATTTTAATTTCACTCTTCTGAACATTGAGACTGTAATACACTTAACATTTCATATTTCGCTAAGACAACACAATTAAAATTTTATTATTTGACTTTTAATAGAGTTTTAAGCAGACAAAATTGTTTTTAATCCTTAACAAGAATTTGTATTATGTACATAAGTGTTTTAATTTTATGTGATAGGTCAGAGACCAAGCACATGGGTCTCCTGATGATAAGAGGCAACAGGGCATATAAACACACTAACACTGTGACTAGAATGTTAGACCTATTGTGCAAATCTACCAGCTACTTTAAACTTTGAACCGGAACATGATAGTAATTATGGCACCAGGAACATTCTCAAATCAACAAAGGTGATAAATTCCTAACACTTTCCCTCAGCGAAGTGCTGCACAGCACTCTACCGCCAGTGCATTTTATGTACATTATACTTTTTAAGAGAAAAAAATAAGTGTCTACTTGAATTTGAAATAGGTTATGTACAGAATTATACAAACACAATTAGGCAAAATTTAATTCAAAATTAAATATAACCAGCTATGGATTTAGATAATCATAAAAAACTAAATTAACTCAACCATGTTACCAGAAATTCTTAAAAACTGCAGATCATACAAAATTTAATACACAAAAACAAACTAGGTAGTTACCTAGCTAGGTATTGAAAATCTACTTAGGCTCTAACAAGGAAATAAGATGATGTGAATGCTGTAAAAAATACAAAAACACCTCATACACTAGACTAGAGTGATCACAACCCATTGTAACGGTTCCAAATGTAATAATTTCAAGCACACAGTTCTCCTGATGGTAAGAGACAACTGTGGCCTTGAGACATCTCAGATATGTGCATTGTCATCCTGTGGCCAGGAAGTTAGGCCTATTGTCCAAGTGTACCAGTTACCCTAACCTCCAGACTGCAACAGGACACTGTCATTATGGAGGCAGGAATAGGTAACACTGTGGATATATATGGATGATATGGCAGCATGTTATTGGTTGAGTCTAGTTTTAAACAGTGTTTAGTAAAACATGTGTTCAACAATCATGTAAGTCTTTTTGTAGTGATCTTTAAATTTAAAGAAAAAAGCAAGAAATGGATAGTTTTTAAAGTTTACCTTTAAATTATTTGTGGTATAGTTATTTCACAAGGACAAATCAATAACCAATCAAGTCTAATCAGAAGTCTTAAAGTGTGAGTTCGTAGCCAACTGCTGCAGTTATATCTTACAATCAATCAGAAAGGCCATGTGTTTGTTAGCTATATGTTGCTATATAAAAAAAGTGAGAGTGACACCTTCTTGTGTCAGTATCAGTATAATCTTTGGCTTGCTGAATCGCAAATATTATTTAAGTTTAAATGCCAATTGTCTTTTTAAACTACAACATTTTTTGGCTCTATGTTGTGTGTTACCCTTTAGTTGTCCTTGACCAAAACTATTTTAAATATAACATGTACATATGTCCACACCAAGTTCTTTGTAGGGTAGGCAAGTGTTATGAGTGCCAAAAGTCACAATTCATAAAGAACTGCCAAGCTTTCTCCACATTGACAAATACTATCCAATTTTGTTACAAACCTATTACTTAAATTGAGATATTGAAACAATGCAAACACAAGTGGCTTTTAGTCAACACCTATTTTAATTAAACATGAATCAATGAATAATATAATGAGAAAACAATAGCCTTGTGTGGAATAACAATTGCTAATATTGAGACTCAATGAATCATTGGTTTAGTTGCCATCTCATGAGTTTTAATCAAAAAGTATTAACCGAAAGTGAGAACATTTTTAATTAAAAAGCGGAAAATAAATTCTGGTGCTCAGAGAAAGCTAGTGTGTTCCTGCCTATTTGCAATTCAAACCTACGCGATGTTTAGTAATTATTCATATTGCTGTAAAAAAATCCAGTGAATTTTCAGTAAATAATACGATTACTAATGCCGACATCGTTCCACAAATTCAATACATAGAATGGGTGCGGCCATAAATTTACCCTACAATGGGAATGTTAAATCGTACCTAGTAGCAACAATTTAATGTCTTTGGAGGCCTGTATTCCATCCTCTTTCAGGTTCCTCTCGATCTGTCGGCTTCGGGCAGCCGCCGCACGTTCTTCGGCCGACTGAGTACAACCCATGTCGGCAGCTGTTGCTGTGCTCGTGCCGCCGTTCGCCCCGACTCCCGAGCCGGGCGCGTCCTCACCGCTCCCTCTGCATACGATCCACACGCGTCCTGCCGCTCCGGCCTAACCGGAGCCACCCTATTTCAACTTTACACTCAACACAGTAACCTAAATGTACCACTTGTCACTGTTCTTTTGTCACGCAAATTCACATGTACATATGATTACAACACAAAAACTTTCATGAATTCTTGGATCACACAACACTCAAACCCGTAACGACAGCATATACTTCAATTGATTTTATGGAATTGTATGAGGTAATGGCGGCCGGATGACAAGCACCAGCTCCACTCCGTGACGACTGACGGCGACCGCGCCCCGCTCGACTGGCGTTCGGCCGAAATCGGTACCGTTCGCTCCACCTCGCTCACACATGCGTGAACTTGGTACAAATGTGAAATGGAATAAAATGACGTAAAGTCTGTTTAAAAATATTTTACAACAAAATCTTCAGAAATTATTATATTATTTAACATACCATTATGTTCATTTTTATAATAAATATATTATAAATATATTCTCACTGATGCAAAATAGATTCATAAAAGTATTACAGTTACAAGCATACCTAGCAGTGAAATGAAACGTTTTGTCAACCGATTTCAAAAAGAAGAATAAGGCTTTTTTTAGTAACAATGTTTAAAGTTTAAACCACAAAGTATATTGTTTAAAAATCAAGAAATATATATTTAAGTAATAATATTAAATATATTATACTCTTTAGCAAGAGGTTTAAGCGTAATTATCAATTACGTTATTGGCGTATTGCTCGATTGTTTCTTATTTTCTTTACCAACCTGTTTTAATATTTCTGTTAGATTAAGTAGGTAGGTACATAATATTACATTTCATGTTTGAAATTTTTGTACCTACCTACTCTACAATTGTTGCATTTATGAACGTGTAGGTACCTTTTTTTTTGGTAGAATAAAATATAATCCTTATTGTGTAGTCCGTAGCAATGAACCCAGTTCCGGCCAACTGCCCACCTTTTAGACAGCTCTTAAGAGATGAACGAAACGTTGCTATATATTTATTAAGAGCAAAGATTAGTAAATATATCTATTATACAGATTTTGATAGAATTTTAAATCTACTTTCCTATAAGTACCAAATTGTCACCATCTTATCAGCCGTTTAAGCAGAGCTTGGTTTAAGGTTCGGTCTCCCGGGCGCGGAAACTATCTTCGGTGATGGCATTATACCTAGATGGCAATCTGTGTAAATAGTGACGTCTCGGATTGAGGAATCTGCACGCCCACAAAGTTCCGTAAAGTTGTAAGAACCGCGAAATCAGCAACACAGCTGTCCAAAAAAAGCTAAGTTTCTCGCGATCATGATTTATGGATTGCATAGTATAAATTGACATTGTAGGTACAGTTACACTCTTTTGTATCTATATTTAACATGTTTATCATTAGTTTTATGAAATCTGCTTGTTTCCCTTGTATTAAAATAGCTTAACGACAGTTCTAATTTTCACTAGGTAATCTTGATTCTTGACACATTGTGGCTTATGGCTACGCTATTGCCTATTGCCCGAACCAATAAACGATTGCCGTTACTTATTTTCTGATCAAGAATTCAGATCTCTATAAATTTTAAAGAAATAATAAATTTCACCCCGGACGGGATTTGAACCTGACTTTTTGTCGCAAGCCGATGAGTGCTCTAACCATTTGAGCTACTGAGGATTCAAGTCATGTAGCGAAATTAATAATTATTTTTTCTACCGTTAACGTGGGTAATTATGTCCTATAGATACACAGTTTAAAACTTTAGAAATTTAACCCAAGCACAGGGCAAGTGCTAAAATAAAAATACTTTGGAATAATTCTGATTATTGAGAAAAGAGTAAAACTAATGAAAATTCTTCGATTTGACCTTCAAAATTGGCCGTATTATTGTTATTGGTTATATTAAAATGATTTAAAATCACTTTTAAACATTCGCTGACTTTGATATTTCAGCCAACCTTTGTCGCGAATTACAGTATGTGTTTTTGTCATAACAACATTGGTGCTCACAACTGTCATGTTCTGGTACAGACTACAGAGAGTAGAGAACTCAGAAAACTAGCTCATGGTACGCACGTGTCATACAGATTTTCATGCATTATTAACTTTTATGAGCTATGCTCAGAAATCATTAGTCGGATCATGATACATCTACTTACCTAAAAAAACACCATCAAAATCGGTTTATTACTAGTCGAGTAATCATGTTACTATATACAAAAAACATTCAGTCGAATTGAGAACCCCTTTTCATGGAGTCGGTTTAAAATTAATAAATTACAACAACATGATAGTTGATTTTAATATCAACAATTGCTACAATTAGCGAAAACGGTAGGCCGAAAGTAAGTACAGTGAAAGTGTATAAGTGACTTTTAATATTTATGATCGAATTTCGCCTAATGCCGACGATGGAAACTATTTATATTATAAGGAATTCAGTTTATACTAGTTTTAGATGACAAAATTAATTTTAAATGACAAATCCGAATAATACATTTTTTTTGTAAAAAAGGTAAAGGACAATCGTGGCCACCATCACCAGTCTTTATGAAACCATATATGTTATAGGTGCTTCACTGTCCTGTGGCCGAGAATATGTTTGAACTTATTCCTGCTGCCATAATTTCCAATGCTTGCCGTTGACGTGTTCCGTTTCGGAAGGAAAGGTATTCGGTAAACTGACTTTTGCTTGAGGCTTACCATTCCGGCCTCAGGTTGGCAAAGCACCATTATCACCATTTGTGTCTCTATGCGGCGTGAATTTTTTACCATCAGGAAATACGTCTGCTTGTTTGCCTTCCATTATCTTGAAAAAAATGTGCATCGGCTTCCTTATCCTCGTGTCTGTTGTTGCGGTAGGGAACAACCATGAACCCGGGGTGTCTGGCCAACATTCAATAACTTAAGCGCAGTTAATAATCTAATCCTCCTGTTTTCAAAGTCGGTTTAAAATTAACCTAGTTTAGCCTTCTGCAAAGTCAATTCACATTCGCCAGGGACACTCACGGCATGCTAAAATTTAGGATTCGTCTATAGAAATAAAAAATGTCTCTGGACTAATTACATGTCAAATTGAATCTAACTTAAAGTATGTAATTTATATGTTTAAGGGTTATTAGTCAACGATACAGGTACATAGAAATAGGCACTTGTACCGCCTCGTTGGTCGAGTGGCTAGCGTGCACGCCTAACTACACCAACCAACCGCGAGGCTCGGGTTCGATTCCCGACGGGGGCAGGCATTTGTGTGATGAACATTTAGATGCCCGCATTTCCAGGTCTGGGTGTTTATTAAATTTATTCTGGTATCTATTTAACTATTTCTAATTAAATTATTTGTAAATAAAATTAATATTTCTAAATAAATAAAATTAAATAAAGTAAATAAAATTAATATTTCTAACTAAATTATTTGTAAGTTATAACTTAAGTTATAATAAGAATAAAACTATTTGTTCGTATGAATATTAAAACATTGTGTATATAATTAGTTATTTTATACTTATAAAAATATTAAATTATTTGCACACCACAATGTGGTAGAATATATTGGAAAGCTTAAATAATTTTGTAACAACTTCAACACGCATATTCCGCAAATAAATACATTTTCTTTTCTTTTCTTTTTTTTCTATGTACATTAGAATCGTTGACTAACACCCATAACACAAGCATATAATTTGCTTACTTTGGGGTTAGATTCAATTTGTGTAACTTGTCCAGGGATATTTATTTATTTAAAAAAAGACACTCAAACAAATTAAGTGGATGCCCTGGTTGTGCCTTTGCCTACACCTTCGGGGATACGGGCGTGAAGATACTTAATGAGTAAGGCAGAGGATCTCTACCCGGCCAAGTTTCGGTACAGAAATCTATCAAAAGTAGAAGTTTTTACCATCATAAAATTCGTGCCTCTACCATCTTATGACATAAAAAGGTTTTTACATAAAGAATCAGCAAAACGGGTACGAGGGAACATAATATATGTATATGTGTGTAGTATGTGGCATTATAAGATAAACTAGCTGTTACCCGCGGCTTCGCCCGCGTAGTTTACTAATTTGATATTTAGCTATCCAACACTGCTCGTTAAAATTTTAAGATAAAATGTAGCCTAGGTATATCGCTATCCAAAGTTTCATATATTTTTTTTAATGTTAAAATCAATTTAGCAATTTTGCCGTCAAAACTGAACATACACTTTCTCTTTTCTAATTTATAGTAAATAGTAGGAAATATAATAAATAGTAGGAATACGTTATTGTCTCCACAGTTTTATCTGCACTTCGGCAAATCCTGTGAAATTAAACTGTATAGCAAGTTATTGAAACCTCTAACAGATTTTTTTTGGAAATTTTAGAAATATACATATCGTCTCTGAGGTCTAACCGTGCGTCTTCGGAATGACTTCTTGAGATCTTGGGTTTGATCTCCGGTCCGGGCAGTAAAAAAACACAAATAGAAATTGTGAAGTTTCAATTTTCTACCTAATAGTGACGTTGCCACTTGCCCGAGATAGGATGAGTGCCCGATTGGCTACAGGATTGTCATCTACCAAATTGGACTTAATGTCTTCGGCTAGTCGTGAGCGCTCTGGTTGTGCAGTTTGGCAGAACTTCAGGGATATCTTCAGAAATTCACATTTAGAAATTGTTATCTACCAAATTGGATTTAATGTCTTCGGCTAGTCGTGAGCGCTCTGGTTGTACAGTTAGGCCGAACTTACCCTTTGGAGATATCTTCAGAAACTCACATATTTAGAAATTGTAGCAACAAAATTAAACTCTTTAGCTTTTTAATATTAGTATAAACAGATTCTGCGATAAATTTGACTTTGCACCGAAAAATGTCCTAGCATAATGTGTCTACCTAATCTAAACGACGTAATTTGAAAACAATTATTGCTTTTGCGCATATTGCTTAAAAATTTAGCAGCTCAGCTGGTTCACCAAGCTAAGTAATAATACCTTACCATTAGCACAACCCTGCGTTTCATCTTTGAATTTTAAGGGATCACAATGCCAATTAAAAACAAAGGAGTATTTTTATACTGTAACGTGTGGTCATAATAAAATCCTGCATTAACAAAAACATTCCTATCAAACCTTCTGAAAATGATTCTACTTTGAGCTTGACGCTGAGCGCTAGCTGATCTTCTCCCTTGCGTCTGTGTAAATATCTCCAAGTCCCTCAAAGATACTTAACGGTCAGCCTATTCCGCAAGTCTGTTGAGTCTGTGTATGGAGTGACCATTGTCGAATGCTAGCAAGTGATCATAATCCACAAAAACACTATTCTTGCCAACATTTTTTTAGAGTTTCCCTCGTTTTTACCCAGGATTTTATCATCAGATCCTGACCTGGTGACCATGGGACCACCTCTGAAATATAACCTTTCAAACAAAAAAACGATTTTCCATACGAACCTTCATCACCTCTTTTTACCCATTCTCCCTCATTTTTAGTGATAAAAAAGCCTATGTTCTTTCGTTCATCATAAAGTGTCTAAATGCAAAGTTTCACTGTTACTTACAGCTTTAAAAATGACGAATTTCCATATGAACATTCATCCCCTCTTTTTACCCATTCTCCCCCATATTTTTTTGCAATAAAAAGTAGCCTATGTTGTTCCTTAGGGTCTATTTGATCTCTGTACCAAATTTCAACAAAATCGGTTCACTGGTTTAAACGCCTGGTCAAAGGCATGAAAGCGTAACAGGCAGACAGACAGACAGAGTTACTTTCGCATTTATAATATTAGTAGGGATTTTTAACCAATTTTGCTATGATTATGATATTAATATTTGCTATTTTACTATGTGTATCATAATTTATTTGTGTGTTTTTCGTTAATGATAAACTGATGTTAGTACGTGGTTCATTGTTATGGACTTATGGTAAAAATTACTGTTACTTAAATATTTTTCCTACGCAAATTGTGCCACCCCCGTTAACCCCCATAGGGGTTGATTTTCAAAAAAACACGCTTAGATATGTAGCTCATAATTTGTATTGCAGAGCATTATTTCAGTGTCACGCAAAATATTTCGACAGAATTAAATTTTCCAGACAAACTTAGCCACCCCCTTTAACCCCCAATGGGGGTGAATTTCAAAAACCCTGAAATACGTTTTTAATAATTTGTATTAAAAAGCATTAATTCAAAGTTTCATGCAAAAATGTGCAATGAAAATATTTTTCTCAGACAAACTTTTCTACCCCCTTTAACCCCCAATGGGGGTGAATTTCGAAAAACCCTGAAATACGTGTTTCGTCATTTGTACTAAAAAGCATTAATTCAAAGTTTCATGCAAAAATGTGTAATGAAAATATTTTTCTCATACAAACTTTTCCACCCCCTTGAACCCCCAACGGGGGTTAATTTCGAAAACCCCTAAAATACGTGTTTCGTAATTTGTATTAAAAAGCATTAATTCAAAGTTTCATGCAAAAATGTGCAATAAAAATATTTTTCTCATACAAACTTTGCCACCCCCTTTAACCCGCAATGGGGGTGAATTTCGAAAAACCCTGAAATACGTGTTTCTTAATTTGTACTAAAAAGCATTAATGCAAAGTTTCATGCAAAAATGTGCAATAAAAATATTTTTCTCATACAAATTTTGTTACCTCCTTTAACCCCTAATGGGGGTGAATTTCGAAAACAGACAGACAGACAGACAGAGTTACTTTCGCATTTATAATATTAGTGTGGATTAATTCAAGTGCGCAGCGTCTAAACTTCTTTTTGATCAAGTGGCCTGGTGTTGTTGTTGATTGCATGAAGCCCTGATTCGATTTGCAGGTCAGGCAACTTAGGAATATGTTTTTATTGAAACAATGTTGTTCAGGATTAGGTACAAACGTGCCCGGTTGGTGGTTTGCCACCTGTACCCTATTTGCCCTTGCTTATTTCTTTGGGAATACGGGCTTAAAGATACTTTTTTAAGTGGGTAGCCACTTTCCCTGGAATAACGCTTTTATCTAATCAAATAGTGATGAGGTAGGATACCCATCGGTTATACCTGGAATATTTATGCGGAAAGTCTGACTAATTACTAGCTGCTACCAGAGATTAGTTAATATAAATATTGTCTTTGCTACTATTAAGAATACTATACTGAATATACACGGAAGAAGCTGTGGTAGCTATTCTAAACTAGATGAACCCACCTACTGTTTTTTTGTAGACGCTGTTGTTAACTAGTATAGCTCAAAGACCTTCAGGTCAGGGACAGACCTCCATTGACAGGATATTACAATCGCAACCGTTTCGAATAATATAAGAAGCAAATCTTTGAGTTCACATCAACAGGATATCAACTATTGAACGGGGGAAATAGATATTCTTTTGTAGATAAAGGATGATAGGACATTCAATTATGTTATCTGTCTTAAATTAGTGGGTCGACCAATTTCTAAAGGTTAATTTAGTAACCTTTGGTCAGAAAAAAGAGGATAAAACGGAAGGAGGAAGATGTAAAGCGGTGTAGAATTATGTTTAACATACTTAAGATATTTCTTATGCCTCTTGCTGATTACCATTCTTCTTTAATTTTAAATACTCTGTTGTAACTCTGAATAGACTCGGTTTAGGTACCAATCCCGAACAGTCGTCGCAGTTACGGACTACGGACGGTTATGTTAGTTGCTGACATATAAAAGGGATTTCGTCTGTACAAGCTGCCTGGTGAGTAGGTAGCCTATGCGTATGAAACCAAAACGCGTAGAAAAGCCAACACGCTTACAGTTCGCCTCTAAAAAAAATGACCAAAGCCGATAACGAGATGTAATTATCATTAACTTGACCTCGCCTCTGTGATCTGGCGGTCTGGCATCAGACTTGACTTCTTCGGGTCCCGGGTTCGATTCCCGGGTCGGGCAACAAAAAGAATTAAAAATGTATATAATCACTACATAGTATAAAACAAAGTCGCTTTCTCTGTCCCTTTGTATGCTTAAATCTTTAAAACTACGCAACAGATTTTGATGCGGTCTTTTTAATAGATAAAGTGATGGAAGAGAAAGGTTTATGTATATATTTTACAACCGTGCGAAGTTTCCGCTACTAGTTTTCTAATAAAAGTAATGTTAACAATATACATAATAATACAGCAATAACAGATCACTACACTATCTTTATGAAATTA
>NJDD01002641.1:64393-75776 GCA_002245505.1 Calephelis nemesis
AGGGCTTCAGTGGCTCTAGACTTGTATTTGGTGACAGGTGGACTTTTGGTTGTATGTGTGTTTAGTTGTGCCTGTCTGTTATCCTGTATGAATGTGAGGTTTAATTGTATTTTAGGTTTGAATGTTGGCGGTATCACCGTTTTTGGTGATATTGAAGGATATTAGGATTAATGATAAATTGGCTTAATTTAAATATTATATAAAAAAACCATAGAACAAAACTAAAACTACAATATATAATTAGGTAATCTCAAGGCAAATAATAATGTAATAATTTATATGCATATTTACAAATATTTACAAGAATATCATATTTTTATATCGTTTTCTACTATAAATGAGCATAGTATCTTGTAGACCTGGGGATGATTAGAACAAAGGAGAATTGGAATGGAAGTAGGTAAAGGGATCTCTATGGATACGAGATTTTGGATAAATGTTGTGTGATCATACTGTTCACAGGCAAAGAATGTATGATTTAAGTCGCCGATATCTTTTTGGCATGGACATTCATTGGACTCCACAGCTTTAATTCTGGCGAGGTGGTCAGGTATACTGACATGTCCCAGTCTCATTCTTATTATTGTTACTATGGCTGTCCTGCCACAATCAACGCTGCGGAACCAAGGTTTTAGCATAATTGATGGTTGTATAGAATAATAATATTTGCTTTGTATTGACTATTTACTGACCATGAATCTTTCCAACTCTTAAGGAGATAGAGTCTTGGAAGAGTGACCAAATCACAAGCATAATTTTTATAAGGAAATTTATCTCCACACTCAATGGCAGAATTCGCCAGTAAGTCTGCCTTTTCATTACCGAATATTCCACTGTGACTGGGAATCCAGATGAAAATTGTTTGAAAATCTTTATTAGAGCATTTTTGGATCAAATTTCGGATTTGTAAAATAGCAGGATGAATATTTTTTGATTTGAAAGGAAATTTCGCCAATGCTTGAAGTGCACTTAAGGAGTCTGTAAAGATTAATGATTTTTGTAATTTAGCAAGTAAAACATATTCCAAAGATTTTAATATGCTAAAACATTCTCCAGCAATAGAGCTCAGATAAACAGACCCACTAGAGATACTATATCTTTCTCTTTCAAGCAAATGACATTTTGTTCTTATTAAAAAGAGAAAAATCTTTTCCGTAAGTTTTGATTAAATGTGATCCATCTAGGGGATACTTTATCTGAGCGTTAGAGTATTGTGTTCTGTGTCATTACCAGTCAAGTGCTTAGAAGCATCACTGGGCGTGTTTGGCCGAAGTAAGTACTTACTAAATTTTGTAAGTCACACTATGTTTACAAAATTTTTGGCCGGGACACAAAATAAGTGCTAACGCAGTAAGTATGGCTTAATATACGACGCCATTTTGCTTATTGTTGATGTAAACAAAACGGACAGGACAATAAAATATTTCTCATAAAATTATCCATTTGAAACTATTCACAGGAATTAAATTATATTCCTAAATTTAGTATTGTCAATTATATTCAGTCTATGAGGTTATGTACGGGATATGACATAAACCGGTGTTTTATGTTATGTTAAGCCCGTAAGTCTGTCTTGGCCGAAAAGTGCTACAGTCAGCTTGTAAGACTTTAATTTTTTTATGCTTACTGGCTTACTAAGTTTAGTAAGTACTTACTTCGGCCAAACACGCCCACTGTAAATTTGGTGCCAGTTTTCCCAATTGGTGTTAACAAAGGGTGTTAATGAGATAATTGAAGTCATATTTGCATTGTGGATCATGTTTTATAATTCCTGTTTTGTAAATTATGTGTGGGTTTGTTACGAGATCTCTGTAGTCCCAAGAAAATAATGGATGTGTATTAAAGCTGTGTATTGGAGCAGAAATGGAAGTGAATTTATTGTAACTCCTAACTAAGCAAGGCGGCTCTTTATGTTTCCAATAAGGAGCATTAGTAATCAAAGTTTATAATTTGTTGAGCTTATTTACAAGCGGATGATCTACATATTGAATTGTACGAGAAAGGTATTTGTCAGATAGATATTGGCGTCTTAGTGCTAGTGGGGCTTCACAGCACTCCACTTGCAAGGCATTAATGGGGCTTGTCTTCATTGCCCCTGTTATTATCCTCAGTGCTTTGCTTTGAATGTTGTCTAGTTTTTTTAGTGCACCTTTGTTACATGGTTCTAAAATGAATGTACCATAATCCAAAACACTTCTGATGACAGCATTATACACCAACCTGACTGATATTGGATGGGATCCCCACCGTATTCCAGAAAGACATCTGAGCATGTTTAATAATTTTTCACACCTTTCAACTATATATTCACAGTAGGGTACACCTGAGAGCCTAGTGTCCAGAACAACTCCAAGAAATTTAGTTTTATTTTTCACTGGTATATTGAAACCATTGTACGTGACTTTGATTGAAGGGACACATCGAGTTTTTGTGAATACTACAACAGTGCTATTAGCTGGGGATAATTCGAGACCATTATTGCACCCTCGTGAACTTAGCATGCAAAACTGTTGAACAGTTGAAGTTGAAACAGTTGAAGGGGGCCCAATAGGGCCCCCCATTCTTCGTTCTTAAAACTCCATTTTTTTAATCGGAATTGGTTAAAAATTGTTTGTACCTTATTAAATCAACATCTTTTTCGTTTGTACCTCAATAGTTGAAGGGGGCCAAATAGGGCCCCCTCGCAAAATTCTTGAAAATAATTTTTTTAATCAAAGTCCCTTTAAAGTCGTATGTGTCTAATTGTTTTAATTTAAATCTCAATAGTTAAAGGTCCAAACAGGGCCATGTTAAATTCTTGAAATTGTCGAAGTGAATGAAAACTCCGATTTAGGTCAACCTAAAGACATTCTATTTAAATTAAAGATTTGTACCACAATGGTGAAAATGTGAGTGCAAACCATAGTCTAGGTCTCCCTCCCGTAAGGTGATTCGCCCAAATTTGTCAAAATAAATGACCACTGGGACCAAAATCATGTTTATTGGTTTTTAAAACTTTCGAGGTTTTTACCTTGGTCAAATCGATGCATGCTATTGTCTGAGTGAGTGGAAACCCTAGTCTAGGTCTCCCGTAAGGCAATCCACGCAAATTTGTCGTTTGTACCTCAAAGGAATGGCGACTGGGCCCAAAATCATGTTTCATGGTTTTTGAAACTTTTAAGGTTTGTACCTTGGTCAAATCGATGCATGCTATAGTCTGAGTGAGTAGAAACCCTAGTCTAGGTCTCCCGTAAGGCAATCCACGCAAATTCGTCGTTTGTACCTCGAAGAAATGGCGACTGGGCCCAAAATCATGTCTCAAGGTTTTTGAAAATTTCGAGGTTTGTACCTTGGTCAAATCGATGCATGCTATTGTGTGAGTGAGTGGAAACCCTAGTCTAGGTCTCCCGTAAGGCAATCCATGCAAATTCGTCGTTTGTACCTCGAAAGAATGACGACTAGGTCCAAAATCATGTTTCATGGTTTTTGAAAATTTCAAGGTTTGTACCTTGGTCAAATCGATGCATGCTATTGTCTGAGTGAGTGGAAACCCTAGTCTAGGTCTCCCGTAAGGCAATCCACGCAAATTCGTCGTTTGTACCTCGAAGGAATAGCGACTGGGACCAAAATCATATCTGAAGGTTTTTGAAAATTTCGAGGTTTGTACCTTGGTCAAATCGATGCATGCTATTGTCTGAGTGAGTGGAAACCCTAGTCTAGGTCTCTGTGTCTGCTATTGTCTGAGTGAGGGTTTCCACTCACTCAGACAGTAGCATGCATCGATTTGACCAAGGTACTAGGTACAAGGTAGGAATTAAGAACAAAGCTCTTGAAGTCATGATCTCATACTTGAACAATAGAGTTCAGAGGGTTAAAATAAATGGTAAAACTTCTTCGGGTTACGATTGGCGTACCGCAGGGCTCTATTCTTGGTCCATTTCTGTTTCTTGTATATATCAATGACTTACCTTATTACATAAAGGATGCCCACGATATTAAAATAATCTAGCCGTATACAAAACTCGTCTTCATAAAATTAGTAAATCCTTTTTCGGTCAATGTATACGTTTTTACAATAAGCTGCCCATTGATATTAGAGATCTACCTATTAATAAGTTTAAAAAATGTATCAAAGCAAAATTATGTCAAAAAGGCTATTATACGGTCTCAGATTATTTGGAAGATGAACATGCTTGGGGATAGAGATTTCAATCTCCTACTGCAATTTGTAATGTAATTTGTTGTACCTTTTATTTAAGTTAAAATTAGATTGCCTTACGGGAGACCTAGACTAGGGTTTCCACTCACTCAGACTATAGCATGCATCGATTTGACCAAGGTACAAACCTCGAAAGTTTCAAAAACCATTAAACATTATTTTGGACCCAGTCACCATTCCTTCGAGGTACAAACGACGAATTTGCGTGGATTGCCTTACGGGAGACCTAGACTAGGGTTTCCACTCACTCAGACAACAGCATGCATCGATTTGACCAAGGTACAAACCTTGAAATTTTCAAAAACCATGAAACATGATTTTGGACCTAGTCGTCATTTCTTCGAGGTACAAACGACAAATTTGCGTGGATTGCCTTACGAGAGACCTAGACTAGGGTTTCCACTCACTCAGACAATAGCATGCATCGATTTGACCAAGGTGCAAACCTTGAAAGTTTCAAAAACCATGAAACATGATTTTGGGCCCAGTCGCCATTCCTTTGAGGTACAAACGACAAATTTGCGTGGATTGCCTTACGGGAGACCTAGACTAGGGTTTCCGCTCACTCAGACAATAGCATGCATCGATTTGAAAAAGGTACAAACCTTGAAAATTTCAAAAACCATGAAATATGATTTTGGGCCCAGTCGCCATTCCTTCGAGGTACAAACGACAAATTTGCGTGGATTGCCTTACGGGAGACCTAGACTAGGGTTCTCACTCACTCAGTTAATAGCATGCATCTATTTGACCAAGGTAAAAACCTCGAAAGTTTCAAAAACCAATAAACATGATTTTGGTCCCAGTGGTCATTTATTTTGACAAATTTGGGCGAATCACCTTACGGGAGGGAGACCTAGACTATGGTTTGCACTCACATTTTCACCATTGTGGTATAAATCTTTAATTTAAATAGAATATCTTTAGGTTGACCTAAATCGGAGTTTTCATTCACTTCTACAATTTCAAGAATTTAACATGGCCCTGTTTGGACCTTTAACTATTGAGATTTAAATTAAAACAATTAGAAACATACGACTTTGAAGGGACTTTGATTAAAAAATTGATTTTCAAGAATTTTGCGAGGGGGCCCTATTTGGCCCCCTTCAACTATTGAGGTATAAACGAAAAAGATGTTGATTTAATAAGGTACAAACAATTTTAACCAATTCCGATTAAAAAAATGGATTTTTAAGAACGAAGAATGGGGGGCCCTATTGGGCCCCCTTCAACTGTTGAGGTAAAATTTAACTGAAGTTGGTACAATCAGGTACAAACGATTCTAAACACATTCCGGTAAAAAAAAATGAGTTTTAAGAATTAGGCATGGGGGCCCCTATTGGGCCCCCTTGAACTATTTTGAGGTACAAACGAAAATAAAGTTGGTACAATCAGGTAGAAACTATTTGAGACCCATTCCTACAATAAAAACAGATTTTCAAGAGTTTTGCATTGGGGGCCCTTTTGGGCCCCCTAGAACTATTGAGGTACAAACGAAAAAAAAGTTGGTACAATCAGGTACAAACGATTTTAAACCCATTACGACAAAAAAACTAATTTCAAGAGTTTTGCATGCTAAGTTCACGAGGGTCATTATTGCTCATCCAAACATTAAGTGAATTGATTGCAGAAGACAATAACTTGGTGTTTTCTTCTATGGATTTTCCTGAGACATAGACTAATAGATCGTCCGCATATTGGAGTGAGTTAATGTTGTTTTGGAAAGCAGTTTCAATATCATAACTATAAATATTAAAGAGCAATTGACTGAGTACCGATCCTTGCGGAAGGCCTTTCCAAGAAAGTCTATAGTGAGTCTGTGCATCACTTGGAGAGTCCATAACAATAGATCTTACTTTTATTATATTGATAATAATATTACACAAAATATCAGGGATATTGAATTTTTTGAGTTTTTCTTTCAGTATTGGTATAATTACCGAATCATATGCTGAAGTTATATCTAAAAATGCAGCAACTATAGATTCATTATTACTGAAAGCAATACGAATATCAGTGACTAGAATTCCTATGCTGTCTAAAGTGTTTCTGCCTTTTGGAACCCATATTGATTCCTAGGTAATAGTTTATTTTTTTCTAAATACCATTCTAACCGGTTTTTTATCAAAGTTTCAGTTATTTTTAATAATACCGAAGATAAGACAATAGGCCTATAAGAAGAATAATCATCAGCACGTTTGAATGGTTTTAGAATGGGTAAATTTATATTGATTTCTCCAACTATTTGAAATATTACCTGTTAGTATAATAGAATTTATAAGTTTAAATAATATGTTCGGATACTGTCACTAGCTGAAGAGAAAAATGAATATGGAATGTAATCCATGCCAGGGCTAAAACTTTTAACATGTTGTACTACACCTTTAAGTTCAGTGAGAGAAAACAGAGTGTTCAAATCAGACCTTGATTCAAGTGGAGGGGGTGTAAGATTGTCAACTATGTGATTCTCAGATACATAAGGAGGTGCTATGGTATTAAGGAATTTATGAGCAGTTTCCAATGGTATGAAGGTATCATTGGGTTCTTTAAAGGCAGACCTGAACCGACGTATGTTTTGCCAAACAATAGAAGGGGAAATATCTGGATAAATTGATGCTAAAAACTTTTTCCAGCCCTCCGATTTCTTTTTACTTAACAGTTTACGGGTTGTTTTAATTGATTTCATTAAGTTATTAAAGTTTTCAATTGTTGTATGTGAACAATAAATTTTTTGTAACTGTTTTCGTGTTTTTACCGCCTTAGTACACTCTTTATCCCACCAAGGTGGAGAAGGAATATATTCTAAGGGTGCTGATTTTACGGGGAAAACTTTATTGGCTGCGTTCAAAAAGGCTGTAGCTAATGCTTCAGCACAAAAATTTTACTGTTCCCTTTTTCACAGATGGTAAATGATGTATTTCTTTTTCCATCAAATTAATGAATTTATCCCAGTCACCATTTTCCAATTTGTACTTTCTGAATTGGGGTCTTCTGAATGTTTTTTATTATTATTATTAGCAGGGAATGTAACAATAATTAGAAAATGGTCACTACCAAATGAAGTAAGGAGTATAATATGCCAATCTAAGGCAGAAGCAAGGTCTGGTGAACAGATTGATAGGTCTGGCGCACTTATATTTTCATGGGGTGCAGTGAGACGAGTTGGACTGCCAGTATTCAAAATACATAAGTTTTGCAAATATATTATGTCTGTTAGTTTGTTACCATAAATTGATGTATTGTCACTACCCCATAAAGTATGTTGGCAGTTAAAATCACCCAGAACTATCAAAGGCCGTGGGAGGTATGAAAGGATATTACTAATTTCATTTAAAATATTAGTATTAGGGTGAGGAATATATATACATACGTAACAAATATTATTTACGATTGCTGCAATTATTGAGAAGTTAGTGTTGTGTGAATTAACAGGATAATAAGAAAAATTGTAATTTTTTTTAATGAGTATGGCGAATCCACCATACCCATCTAATCTGTCCTCACGGAGACATGCATAGCCAGGAATCTTGAATAAGTTTCCCGGTCTAAGCCATGTCTCTTGAAGACAGACTATAAATGGTTTGTATTTATTTATTAAATAAATTAAGTCATTTTTTTTATTAAAAATGCTGCGGCAGTTCCACTGGGTCAGTTGTTTGTGTCTGTCCATTGTTGTGGTTTATTGTCTTTGCAAGTGTAACTATAATGCTGGCAACGTTGGACGGTACATTCAAATTAGGCTTGCAAACAGGTGACAGGAGAGTCATTAACTCTAGCCATGTTTGTCTGATGATTGTGTATTCTCATAATCATAAAAAATCTTAATAGCCGTTCCCTTATTAGTATTAGAAGCAGTGTATTCTTTAATCATTGAATCATGTGCAAGTCTGTCATAGCCTTTATTTTGTTTAGGAGGAGTGCGTGGTTTTAAAAAGGTAGTTTTTTGTAGGAGGTGCTAGTATTTTTACTTGTAGAAGGAATTTGTGGGTAATAATGTGTGCATTGTTTCGGTTGTGAAGACAAGGTTTCAGAGTATAATTTATGTACTATTGGGTGGTATTTGGTGGCTTCAGAATACTAAATGCAATTTTGAGCCATTGTTAATAGCTTTTTGCCTTTCATATTCTGGACATTTTCTGTCAATAGCTTTATGAGAACCTTTACAATGCAAACATGTTTCCTCATCAATGTCACACTTATCTCCAGTGTGGTCAGCACCACATTTGTAACACCTGGGCTTGGACCTGCACTGTGATTTCATATGACCAAACCTGCAGCATTGGTAGCACTGGATTGTAGGATATATATACAACTCTACTGGTAGTGCGTTATAACAAACAAAGACACGCTTTGGCAATATTTGTCCATCAAATGTAATAACTACAGACTCGGTATCTTTGTACTCTGTTTGTGCATTATAAATTTCCTTTCTACGAATTCGTCTTACTTTTAAGATTTTTCCTGTTACTATAGGTGTGTTGATGTTATTAATAATATCCTCTGGAGTCCAGTCACAGGGAACTCCCTTCACTACTCCCATTCTTGTTATATTAAAAGTCGGTATGAAGGCTTTATAATTATTAAGTTGTAAAGAGTTGCTATCAACAAACAAATTTGCATCTGCATATTTGGAAAAAGATAAGGACAAACTATCTTTTTCAAAATTCCATCAATTATGCTATTAAATTTATTTTTCTGTAAAAATCGTCCAAACGATATAGGATGAAGCGTAGAATTATTATTATTTTCTGTGGATATTTTAATGATATGAATAACATATGGGGCAGCATCTAGTGCTTGGTATAAACGGGTAAAGGGGGGTGATGTTTGTCCTGAGTTATTGGGATCATCAATATTTGCAATGGATTTTGTCGGGGTTAAAATTTGGGAAGATATATTTGGAGTTTCAGGATTCTCAGGTGTTATTTTCAACGCAGTTGTCTTCGCAAAAAGTCAGTTTCTTTAACGACATGGTGGTCGGAGGAAGATCGCTTTCTTTTATTCTTATTACATTTTTTACAAACTTTACGAATATTAGCGCGTTTTCTACTTTGAATTTTATCAACTGAGCAATCAGTATCCATAGAGGATTTATCTATAGTTACGTGGCAAGCTGGTTCAGGAGCCCCTCCGCCAGGATCGTCTGGCGGTTCCATGGTGGGAAAAATATAAAGTAAAAGAACTTACCAATATATGCAGATTTTTTCACACTTATATACAAATTATAAATATATATACAAATATTATATAAATTAAATATAATAACTACACTAATCCTAAAAATAACTTGGAAAAATTAAATATTCAAAAAAAGCCGCGACCGCGCTGTTCAGCGTTTCCCGCCTTTTTCCACTTACGTTATTGAGGGACAAAAAAAGAAACTCTCTTTTTCTTTCTTTAGGTTTTGGCCTTCACGTTAGTATTTAGCCATTAGTCAAGTAGAAATTTGCATCGAATTTTATATTAATTTCAATTAATTATAATTAGTCATCAGTCATAAGTCGTCAGGAAGTCATGTCAGGCTCTTGCGTAAAGCGGTGGCTCATTACACAAGCTCTGTAATGAAATTTGGCGGCAACGAGGAAATGCACGATACGCTAATTTCTTAATGATTATTTCATTTGTGCTCTTTCACTGAACAAAATTGTACAAAATGCCACCAAAATTGTCTAATTTCACCCAATATTAACACGAAATTCAATAATTATAAAAAAACTTCGACCATCTTTTCTCTCGATGGCGCCAAAACTCCAAAGAAACTCTCTAACATGACATCTATGCTCTAACATGTGATCTTTTTTTTATTTCTCATCAAATTCTCGTTTAAGGTAAAAAAGATATTCAGCTCTTTTCATTCAGGTATTCATTCTCTCTACAGAAAAAAATTTTTTTTTCAACAACTTTTCCACTCTGTGGCAATTTAAAATGAATAAGGAAAACAGTAGCAACATGGTCTTAGCCGGTCCTAGAAATTAATTAAAAAATTGATTCGGAATTGTCAAGTTGACAGCGACCGGAATCAAGATTGTGAAGGGAGTTTTGCCGCCATCGTGAATGAAGATGGTCGTATTTTTTCATAATTATTGAATTTCGTGTTTACATGGAGTGAAATTAGTTAATTTAGGTGGGAATTAGTCTAGTTTTGTTCAGTGAACGTACACAAGTGAAATAATCATGAAGAAATTAGTGTATCGCGAATTTCCTCGCTGCCGCCAAACCTCATAGACAAGCTAGTGTAAAGAAACCACCGCTTTACTCAAGGCCCAGACAAAAATTTATAAACAACTATTAATAACTGAAACAAAGAAATAATACGGAAGACGTGGTTGTATGGCCTGAAGGCTTTTACCTGCCCCACAAAGGGGCGAATTAAATAAATAATAAATATTTTTTTGGCGCCATCGTGAATGAAGAAGGTCGTACTTTTTCATAATTATTAAATGTCGTGTTTATATTGAGTGAAATTAGTTAATTTAGGTGAGAATTAGTTTAGTTTTGTTCAGTGAACGTGCACAAATAAAATAATCATGAAGAAATTAGTGTTTCGTGAATTTCCTCGCTGCCGCCAAATCTCCCAAAGCGAGCTTGTGTAAAGTGACCGCCGCTTTACTCAAGAGCCTGACGTGACTTTGTAAATAGTGACTAATTACTGTATAAGAATAATTATTAACGGAAGACATGTGATTAGAGACGACATAGTAAATACGGAAGACGTGGCAGCATGGCCTAATGGTCTTAGCCGGCTCCAGAAAGGGGCAAACTATTTAAAAAAATAATAATAAAAAAATCAAGATTGTGAAGTGTTTTGGCGCCATCGTGAATGAAGATGGTCGCAATTTTTTCACAATTGTTGAATTTAGTGTAAAATATGAGTAAAATTGGTTAATTTAGGTGGGAATTAGTTTAATTTTGTTTAGTGAAAGTGCGCTAATGAAAGAGTCATGAAGAAATTATAAGTGTATAGTGAAATTCCTGGCTGCCGCCAAATCTCATAACGAGCTTGTGTAACGAAACCACCGCATAACTCAAGAGTCAAGACCCAGACATGACTGTTAGGAGTGTGTAATATAGGGTTTATAAGATATCGAATCGAAACTATATATTGATATCCGGTATCGGATTCCGAAACTATATATTTTCTGAAACTATATATTGATGAATCGGTCTATATTTGGTAACATCAAA
>NJDD01002641.1:75798-90128 GCA_002245505.1 Calephelis nemesis
AGTTAGGCGTGTACGCTAGCCACTCGACCGACGAGGCGGTCAATAATGAAAGAACATACCTACCTAGGTACCTACCTAAATTAACAAACAATTTTAACTCGCGAAATAGTTTGCACTTGCTCGCGCTTCGAGACCCTGATATCTAAATCTATCAATAGAATTATAAGAAAGGATTAGAAATGGATTATAGAAGAGGACATCGGACACAGGAATCGGAACTAAGAGTTCAAGGACAATGGTCAGTAAGAATTCCGAAAAATTGTCAATCGAAAGTGATTTCTATTACCTACTGACTAGGTATAAATTGTATTTTAAAAATATGGCAAAATACACGAGAAAGTAAAGAAAAAATCCTACAAATGACCGGCTATTGCTATTTCACTCGCCCACAAACAATCCTTTCAGTCGCCCGCGCAATCGTCCTCCTGCATCGGTTCGGTTATACTCGTCGTGTATCGTATCATCTGTTCGTTTGTAGACCGTATTGCGAGGCGATACGGTTTGATTTGATATCATATTTAGATACCGAACCGAGCGTATCGCTACGATTCACCAATATAGGGTTTCGAGAAATATATAGTTTTGATACGCATCGATATCGGATATTACGATATTGGTCTAATATACGTTTCAATATCTATATACGATTTGTATCGCCCACTCCTAATGACTGTGAATAATGACAATGACTGAAATAAAGAATTATGAAGACATGAATTGAAAATACATATATCACAAGAAAAAGATTTATTAATACAGAAGACATGGCTGTATGGACTCAGATCTTTTGCCTTTCCCCGACTGCTATAAAATTAAAAAACAAACAACAACAACATCAAGATTGTGAATTTTTAAGGTTTTTGTATCACTTTTGCATTTATACCACGAATTATAAAGTAACATGTACTATAATCAATACGAAAAAAATAGAAATCAAGCGGCATTGTAATATGTTATGGACACTATGTAAACAGTAAAAAAATGGATAGTTCTAATTACTTGTCTATAACAGATATTTTAGTAACTAGCGAGAAAGTCCCTTGCAAGTTTTTGCACGATTTGCCAAAAATGGGTAAATATATTTACATATTCCTTTTTGTATAATACTGTCATAATATTCAATACCAGACTATTTTTTAAGGTTTTCTGGATCCTTCGTCTACTGAAAATGATTTAAAAGCTGGAACTCACCTTGAAATACCAATATGGCTTGCAGAATCTTTGTATTCTAGAAGACCACCGTTGTTAAGTGTAGATCTGCCTAAAATATATAAGGAAACTTACAGAGAAATACTTAATGCTGATGCATGTACAGTAGACATGCATAAGCTTAGCCAGCATTTTTATGAACTGGGTTGCTATTTATCTAAACATGATATTAAAGGCGAAGTAGCTGCTACTTTAGTAAATGTAAGTATGTCATTGAAAATGTAATTTGTAATTATTGTATTTATGAGCATTTCACATATGAAATACAAAAAGTCTCCTCTAGCATTTACAATGTCTTAAAGCAGCAGTTATTTTATACCATTTATGATTTTGTTGAACTGAGTAATAAATGGGAATGCTTGTAAATATATCTCAAAAATTTATATGCATTTCATTGTTTTCAGACATTTAGGCAAAGGTTTAGAATGATAATGTCAGCATGCATGTCAACAGACACAGTTAATGCCTTGCAACCTTTGTCAGTTAGTGAACGGGAGAGGACTACATCAGCAATGACCACTGAAAAAGCACTATCCAATTGGCTCAACCAAGGCAGCTGCCCTCTAACTACAGCAAGCATGGTTGCAAACCATAGAAAGAGAAAGAGAGCTGAAATGGAAATGTTGTAGTACTGAAATTGAATTATACTAATTTAGTTAAAGCAGACTGTATACTCTTTATAAAATTAGTACGATACCTTCTACCATGAGGATCATTTTAGTGCATTTAATATTTAGTTATGACTAGGGAATGCAATCTTGAACCAAGATTGACTATTCAAGATCTTCGTGTTTTTTTTTAATCAAGATTGGTCAGATTCGGGTTGAGATCTTGGTCGCGAATCAAGATATTCAAGGTTGAGCAGAATAATTTTAAAAAAACCTTTTTTTAAATCAAATACTGTAAATTGATAGTTGCCAATATTTTAATATTATGTACTATAATAAAGTATATTTATCAAATTAAACAACATTGTATGTACACAATAATCAATGTTTATTTTAAAAATTAACAAGACACAATCAACGTTTTAGTGACTTAAATGAAAGAAATGCAATAATGCAATGAGATCACAAATTATAACCTATAATTGACGTAATTTAATGAAGAACAAAAGTTAATATATATGACACTTTACGCACGCTCAAAGTGAAAATCTTGTTCAAATCTTGGACTGTTTTGTCAAGATTGTGAACAGGATTTCGAAATTAAAGGTAGTTCAAGATTGAATCTTGGAAAATCACTCAAGATCTTGATCTTGCGAGACCAAGATTGCATTCCGTAGCTATGACTTACAAACTCAATTTATTTTAATTTTAGGTAACCATTTTTAATTTAAATCAATTTGTAATAGTTTCAACTAGTTTCATTTAAGTGTTGCTAGAAATATTTTATTATTGGCATATCTTAAAATGATGTAGGTATAATATATTTATGCATAATAAAATATAACTTAAGGCTTTATGTTATTTACTGGAGGTTAAACTTCTAACAAAGAACCTGATGTCATTTCCAAATATTGCTGATTCTGACATACTGGCCTCTCTTTCTAAGTCTTGTGATGTCAAAGAGTGTGTCAGCACCATAGTAAATGACCACCAGTAGTAATTAATCAATTTTTGAAGCACTTTAATTGAAACTTATTTTAACACTTGAAATTATATAAAATGGAAGCTTAGGCAGATATCACACTGTTCTAGTGTACATTTATTTGGATTTTAACTTAGAAATATTAGTGTACTGAGATACTGTTGCAGTGTATTCTACAGGTTTTGTATACAAATCAGGTTTTTACAGTATAGTTACAATCTGCATCACCACACGCAGGATCTGTGTCCACTATTACCTAATAGTAAAAAATCATATAGTTAAAGAAAAAAATATAAGATATATAACTATATTTTTTTCTTTTCAAAAACTTAAGAGAAATTGCAAAAAATTCTGCTAGCATAAGTTACTCCATTGCCTTGTTTTATTATCTTCATTCTGTGTACTAAATTACATATTTTATAGAAACCTATTCAACACTATTTAAATAATTCAATCATAATCATTAATGACATTAAAAAACAGCTAAAATAATTAAATTAAGTAGGTATGGTATAAAAAAAAGTAAATTAGAGTAAATTAGTATACAAGTACTTACCAAAAAACTACAAAAATAAAGAACTGTTTTAGTCATATATTAGTTTTATTCAGTATTACTCTTAATATATAAAAGTTTCCTAGCATATCACAATTAATAAATTACAATTCAAACATACTTTTAGAACCAGTCTGACAAATCATAAGTATTGTCTATTTACAAACTTTAACTCTATAAATAAGCTACAAATGCAATACACTAATTTATAATTGCACTGATATTCTATTAATACACATTATTTAAGTCTGTTCATCACAACACTCCTGCACTTCATCATTAGATTTCTTCTCACTGAATAAAAGTTCTGATGTACACCTGTAAGGGTGTATTGATTGTTAACATCTGTCATTCTTGACCGATGGGTTAAGGTCGTGAAAATATGCATGAGCCATTGCATCATCAGCAGGAAGTCTTAAAGCAGGATTGCAAGTAAGAAGACGGGCTAGCAAGTCCCTACCTCGTGCTGGTAGCCTTGGAACAACTTGCGGTAGTCCTAGGCTAGGTTGGTAAACAGGCAGTGGTTTATAGTCTGGAAGTTGTGTTACTCCTGGCCAAGTATCTTCATTAGGAGTGCCTAAAAATAAAGAAGTATTTTTTTTAAGAAATATACACTTTGATTAGTAAGAAAATAAATGGTAAACTAATAATTGTGTTGTTGGTATACAATGATCCAGCTGATAGATTATAAAACTGATCAGTTAAATCTCAATTTAACTAGTTTTTTAATAAAATAATAATTTCAATAAAAGATAAAATGTACAATTAGTAATAAATATAGTGCAAACTTTGGTTTGTAATAAAAATAATGTGTTCAATAACATAAAAACTTGTGTTGCTGAACACCAAACACATTAGTTCAAAAATTTAATGTCAGCTATAATAAATAGTTCTATTCATAGTAATATTCGACAGAGCAAAACGTAACCTACAAATTTTTAATTGAGATTATTGCAGTATGACAGTGGATATAAAAACACTATAAATCTAACATTTCAAACATTTTTGCAGCATGTTTTAAAAAATAAAGATAGTAACTGTGCACTGCTGATATGAGACTTACACATTAAGCTTTTTGCTTAATTAAGTTTTTGGTTGACACAATTTATTTTCACAACTTTTTAAGCATAAATAAATATACTGAAAAATTAATATAGTCCTGTAAATGTCAAGAAATGACAAATAAAATAAATGTGGACCAGTTGAAGTAACTGCTATCAGTAAATAATACAATTAAATACAAACTGCCATAATGTGAATGATTCAATGAACAATCAACAATAATAAACTATTTTAAAATCATACCAAGGAGTTTAAAGATTCTTTTAAGTTGATCATCAACATCAGATCCAGGAAATAATGGTCTGCCAGAATTAGCAAGTTCAGCAAATATACATCCTGCTGACCACATGTCAATACTAGTAGTATATAACTTGGCCCCAAAGAGAACATCTGGAGGTCTGTACCAAAGAGTCACGACTTCTGCGGAGTAACATTTTACAGGAATGCCGAATGCTCTGGCAAGTCCAAAATCCGCAAGTTTTAATTCACCATTTTTATTTATTAATAAGTTTTGAGGCTTCAAATCACGATGCAGAACGTTATGACTATGACAAAAGGCAAGACCCCGAAGAAGTTGATACATAAATGATTTAACCACATCCAAATCTATTTCACCATTTAGACTATCAAAATATTTTTTTAAATCTTGATCACAATGTTCAAATACTAGTGTCAATTTCTTTTCACTGTGTAATACATCGTATAATCGTACAATATTCTTGTGTTTTAGTTCTTTTAGAAGGCATATTTCTCGTAAAGCTGATGATGGAACCCCTTCATCGTCGTCATCCAGTCTCACACGTTTGAGTGCTACTATCTCATGACTTTCTTTATTTTTCGCTTTGAATACGGTGCCATATGTACCCTCTCCGATTTTTTCCAGCTTCTCATATTTTTGCATCATTAATATTATCTTCAACTGCAAAAATAAATTATTGTTATTTGTTAGGCGAAAACTCCGATGACCGGTCTGTCAAATCTTGTTTTCAGTTTTTAGCGCAAAATGTCAATCAATAACAGTGTGACCATCTTTCTTCATAATTTGACAAAATCTGCCAAATTCCTTTTTTTTAAAGTCAAGTTTCTTCAAATACCCAATAATGACTAACTATGTAAGGTTAGCGACACAAGAAGAGTCTTAGCTTTTGAAACAAAACCCTGGCCTGTTGTTTGCTTTAAATACTCTTAGGATTTAAAGCAATAATTTGAATAAATTATGATGTCACGGCACTAAAACTTAATTTAAAAAAGAAATAGATTCTATGATTTAGAAGATGCAGAACAAGCAGATGAATCAGACAAAGGAAATGCTTTGAGTACATATTTTCTAATTCTTACTCTTTCATAGTAATTTTCTTTAGTATCCCCTAAAGGAGCCATGTAGTTTTTTGTGTCTCATCAGCTATTACTATAATATCATTAGTGTGCCATAATGAAAATCTAGGTAGGTACCTATCACATCGCCATCACTAAGCTTCTTTAGTCTTTGACATAGTAACTTGACAACCACCACTTGACAGTGGAGTGTTGACAGTGACATCGAAAGCTAATTTCGAATTGTCATTACACGTATCGAGATTGAACTTGAATTGAATTTATCATTGAACAAAAGTTAACTTTACAGTTGAGAAAAAAACTAGAAAACATAAACTAACCTAGATAAGTTTGTCATGTTCTAAACCCACTGTCGTATTTATTAACAAAGCACTCTGTGATACAATAAAGAAAAGGTATGTTTTATTTACTTTAAATGGCTTATTAATTTCGCATAAATTCGTAAATGTCAAGATCAACGAAACTACGCCGTAGATAAGTATAATCACGAGATCTTGTTTACAGATGAGTGAAGAAGAGCGCACTTTAGTTGATAAATCTGAGAGCAGTTCATTTGAAGACTTGGCCTCTGCAGCTGCACATGAGATAGAAGAAGCAAAGAAAGCGGAAGCAGACGCGTTAGAAAGAGATAAACAAAGCCAAAAAACAGATGAATGGGAGGATCTACTTGGATCAGGAGCTCTCCTCAAAAAAGTATGCTCGCAATAATTTTATTTGACTTATTACTTTTATTTTGTTTTTGTATTTTTTTATTTTCATTTATGTGATGTTTTATATTTGGTAAAAAACTTTTTTTAAGAGATAATGGCATGTGTTCCTGACATAATCTCTTATTTCGATAGAATTGTTTATCTTTGTGAAATAAGTTATTGGGAGCTAACAAGCTTCTGCCTTTATGCAGTAATTTACATATTTAGTGTTTACTTTAAATTTCTCTTTATTTAGAGATGTAGACTCTATACTAGATATGGATATTGTATAAGGCTGTGATCAAGGCTTGAAATCGGTACGAAAAGTACAGGTTCTATACCGGTATTTAGCGGTTCTTGCCATTTCGATACCTGGATACAGGTTCCGAAGTGGGTACCGGTACTTCGTATACCGGTACTGGCCCGAGACAGGTATCTAACAAGTACCGGTATTAATACCGTTAAAAACCGGTATCCAATAAAGGTACCCGTTAAATACGAGTGCGAAGTTGCCAATTTTCCTTTTTATGTATCAGTATTATTTTAATCTCTCATGAAGGAACAGAGATATCTTCGATTGAAGAAAAAATAATAAGTAATATGTTTTCTAGTACCGGTATTATTGAAACAGTACCGGTATCAGAACCCTTAAAGCAACAGTACCGGTACTAACAGTACAGGTAACGCCTTGGTATCGGTATCGCTTCAAGTTCATTAATACCGGTTCCTAAAAATACCGGTATTTCAAGCCCTGACTGTGATTCTATACTACATGTTAATGTTTTAGAAATTTAAAAAAACCTGCAGTTTAAGTATAAAAATCCATATAAATTCCGTTTAACCACAAACAAGAGAGGCTTGCGGTGCATTGTGATATCTGCCTTAGTCCATTAGGATAGATAAGAGCTTTCTGGTAAACCTCTATTGTGAATAAAATATGATTGTGATAGCTTTTTTTTTCTCATAGTAATTTTAAAAATAGTAGAAATTGCATGTAGGAAGAAATGTTAATGTATGATCATCATGAGGCTGGAATTTTAAGCTTCTTGTAATGTAATTTATTGATTATTTAACTTAGGGCTGTCGGCTTGGGCCACAAAAATGACAAACACTTACTTTGTGGCAGCTGGAATAGCAAAGGTAGCAATCTAGGTAGGTTATTACAAGGTTAGTTTGACTTACTGCACTAGTAATATAACTTAGTAATACTAGAAATACTCCATTAGTTGGTGGTTAAGACTCTACAAACTGACTTAACAAAAATCATCTATTTCTAATATTTACCTACAATAGTGATCTGTATATTATGCTTATAGGTAATAAAAGCTGGTGATGAATCTGAAGGATTAAGGCCACAAAGAGGTGATATATGCAGAATAAGTTATGAACTTAGATTTCGTGATGGGAACAAAGATGTTGTTGAAAAGAGAAATCAACTTAAAATTTACTTGGGTGATAATGAGGTAAGATTCAATATGTTTACTATAATTAAACATTAGTCATAGTTCTGTCCAAATTATTGTCAAATTTAGCCATAGCAAATAGTAATTCATCAACTGTAGTACTGGCAAAAAAAGAGGTTAGAAAATATTATTTGGTCTTGGAAATCTTTGATGAATATCTAACACAAGGTCAACTGCATTCCTCCAAGCTTTTAGAAACCAATGCCTTTGGTTTATTTTTCACCGTTAGTAAATTTAAACTAATGCCTTATCAATCTATTCCTGCTGCTATAACCTTGAGTGTTTGTTTCTTGTATTCCCATTTTGTTCAAACATAATAGTAACAAAATAAAAAAGTAATAGATTATTGAGACACTCCATTTTTTTAGCAAATTAGTGTCTCAGATGAAATAATGAACCATCTTTTACTTTCTTTTCACAATTTTAAAGCTTAGTTTTACTCAATCATATAAGCCATAATAAAGTAAATAAAATAATCTTTTATTGCCATATCTGTAAAGATTTGGGTAATTACTATTGTTAGATATTTTAGCTTGTTTAACAATAGGAATATCTTATCAATTGATTATTTTGAAGTATGTTTGTTCGTTATCTGAAAGATTATGGTATGTTTGTCATTTATTGTAGTATAATGCAGGGATGTTCCCTGTGTTGGTCTGGGTTTTGCAGATAGACCACCTACTTTCCTGCCAGGCAGTTCCTAAAAGGCGAACATAGGCTTTCCTTCACTTTCATCTTCACATCCTACTAGGTGGTAGAGTTTTGCAGTGATTCACCCGGAATGGTACCACCGACTTACCTATTCCTGTCACCATAACGTCAGTGCTTGCCGTTGACAGGGTCCGGTTCGGAAGGTAATGTAGCCGGTAAACTTACTTTTGCGTGAGCCCTAACATCCTGGCCCAGGTTGGAAAAGCACCATTATCACTTTGATCTTTTTAGGCGGTGTGAATTTCTTACTGACAGGAATTCCGTTCTCTTGTTTGTTTTCCAATATCATAAAAAAAAATCACATTTGCCTATGCGTAAGACGTAAGATTCGATTTATTTAAGTTATTCGCCAAGTTTAATGCAAATGTATAATAATGTAGCGAACGCATATATTATGCAAGTTCCTGCATGCAAAAAGTTGGTGCATCTATTTTTAAAAGGAGGAGGTTATTAATTCGACTGTACGTTTTTTTATATGATTATTTCCTCTATTATTTGGCATATAACAAACAGATTTTCATGGTTAGTAAGTGGCCATATTTAAATTTTACTAATTGCGTTGTTGGTTGAGGGGTTAGCTTACACTCCTAATTTCACCGACTAATGGCATGGCTCAGATTCGATTACCAATTTAGACAGGCTTTTGTGTGATGAACATCAATATCTGTATGTATCTATTTAAGTATTTCTATGTTTAAGCTTTGGTTTTAGTTTTGTTGACTAACACCCATAACATAAGCACATAATTTGTAATTGGTTTCTTTGGGACTAGACCAATTAGTTTATTTTGTCTAGGGATATTTATTTATTATTTTATACATACTATACTCGGGCCAATACCAACGTGCAAACAGGGCCATAAAACATTAAAACCATAGGGTCTTAAAAATGTTGCACAGGTCTTTGTCGATAAACTAGTCGTAATCAATAAATGGACGCCGCTCGCTCATACTACTCGTTAAGTATCATACAAGTACCTACCTATGTAAAAGACAGGTGTCATAACCACGTTACTTATTCAAAAAAAGAAACAAAAAAAAAGCTCTCCTGTCAGATGACAATCCACTTGTCAAAATTCGAACCTGACATTTGCGCTTTGCAATTTTAACTCCCGTTGGAGGATTTATTACATTAGTTTAAGTTTTATGTCATACTAGCGGTTGTCATCGACTATCGACAAACCTTTTCCCCTGTTACGCACAACACCAGCGCAGTGCCATAAGGCCTGCAAGTGCGAGCGAGAGGTCCAATGACAATGATTTATGACCCAGTTTGCACGTTGGTTTTGGCCCGAGTATAGTGGTTGCCCATTGGTCGAAATTCGACCACAATAAATTTTAATATCTTGTTGATAAGAACGCCATCTTCATTTCTCAAGACCAACTACTTTGTTTCCAAACTTCTCAGTGCATCTGTGACCTTTTATAGTTATCATCAATATAATATTTGTTCGTGTGTGTCAAATGCATGGTAGTGTGGGTAATGATTTATTTATTAAATTGATGTACTTTATAAGCATTAGGAATCAAACATCAGGGTGGTTAGTGGTGTCACGCATATACGCTTACCACTTCGCCACCAAAAAGGTCACTATTATTATTATAAAAAAATTGGGTCAAATTACACCGAGGATCATTGATCTTATTCTGCCCAGTCAATGATTGCCCAGCTTTTATTCAGTTCTGCAAGGCCGGCAGTCTCTAGGAACAGTATAATGTTCTTAGGATTAATCTTACAAGGTTCTACATCTAAGTGCATGAAGGAAAGAAATTGGCATTGATAAGTTATATTTTGGTTACAGATTTTACAAGGGCTGGACCTAGCATTAACTCTTATGTACCAAGGTGAAGTGAGTTTATTACAACTTGCACCTCGTTTTGCATATGGCGAGAATGGTCTAAAGGCTGGGGAAAGTTTAGGACTAATTGGTGAAATCGATAGTCCTAAACATGAAGGCCCCACGATAGGTCCAGAGACGTGGTTGGAAGCTCAATTGGAATTACATGATTGGGCGGAAGAACCTGACCATGAAACATTACCAATCGCTGAACGTATGGAAACTGGGTAAGTTTGTTTTTCTATTGGCTTGGATAAATGCTTCGTTGGTGATAGGTTTGTGATATGTTGTGGTAGGTGGGCCTAACACTATGTGGATGTGAAGATGAAGTATTTTTGTATTTTTTTAAATTTGTTTTAACCAACTCCATTAAGAGGTACTCAAACTAATTTTATCAGGATCCAACTAGTGGTTTATGAGTAATACTTAGTATTGCTTAAATTGTTGTGTATGTTGTATATATCACATTTCTAAAAATATGTCATATAACTCAAAATTACTTCTGAGATGGTCCATCTCGGAATCATAGGCTATCTTTCCAAAAATGTAATTATCAACTCTTTTTTTGCCCGACGCGGGATTCGAACCCCGGACCTCATGCAGTCAGGTCCAACAACTGAACCACTAAATCACAGAGGCAACTCGATAATTCTCGATAGTTAATATTTGATATGCCTAATTATATTATCCTATCATCTACATATTATGAAGTTGTGGCCGTACTTGACACCTGTTGTGTTGTGTCAGTGATTCAAAATAAATTCAAAGTCCTAATAAATAATTCAAATTAGGTACTGAGTAAAAACCCCAACTACTAGAAAGATAGAAACATGAATAACCCTATTATATATAAACTTATTATTACAACTTATTACTTATTTTTTCCCCTTCATTGAATCCATTTCATGAGGTGAAAGTTTATACATATAAAAAAATTATAAATTGTCTTTTCTTTATGTTCCTGTTTTATAATGACATTTTTTTAGAAAAATAAAAAATGTGATTGTAGAATGTCAACCTAAGTATACCTGCCAACCTATCCACATTCACATTGTATGTCTGTATTGCCAATCTTTCGACACTCTGCCTCCCTGCAAGGGACTTGGTGTCAAGATATATTATGTATTTAAACTGAATGAGCGAATTTACGGACTAAAGCTAGTTGTCTATAAAATAAATACCAGTAATGTGATTTATCCCTGTGGAGCAAAACATAAATAGGACAGACTCGGTTAAAGAATGTGATAATAGATAAAACATGTTTGAATGTTTAAATTGATGTCAAGGTGGAATATTTTATCTGCCTCATTGTCATATGGCCTTATTAAATAGCAAAACAACAAGATTTTGTAAAATTTACTGGTGACATGTGTGATACTAAAGTACCCGTCATGAGAAGCTGTAAATTATGTAAACAAATATCTTCTACCAAGTAATTTTTTTTACTTTGAGACAATAATGAACTGACCATATTCAATCGAAATAAAAATATAGACGGGTTATATGAAAGTTACAACCTACTTAATTTAGTCGGATCATATCTAACGACTGATGTTTAAGTTTACACACGTAATAAAATTAAAATAAAACAGGAGATATTTATTTCACATAGACTATATAAGAGGTACTTTCGACAGGTCTATAAAATTGAGCGCAGATTTGCGTAGTATGTTTGTGTTAAGCTACCTGACGTAATTTGCATAGCGTTATATCTATTACATCTATGGTGTCTACAGGCCACGGTTATCTTTTACTAGCTTCCGCCCGCGACTTCGTCCGCGTGGAATAATTACTTTGGGCTAACGCTAATTTTAACTCTCGACTTCGTTTATACAGGCGAATTAGCACTGGGTCATTTTTTTTGCTGTGATGTTACTTTAAAACTGCGATATTCATTTAAATCAAATGACGTAAGGAGCATTTTTGTTTTAAATTGAATATTTGTGATGAATAACGTCTTTAGGATAAGGATTTATATCATGTTTGTAGAAACACCTTCGCAAATAATAAATTATTTTAGAACAAATTTGGTTAGAATAAAAAAGGTAGGCGAGGCTAACCTTAAATAGACATACGCTGTTGCGGACTTGTTTTGGAACTTTTAAAGGGGAATAATTCTGTCATACATAATTTTTGCGAAACTAACCGTTTACGCAAGCTCTCAGTAGGGAAAAAATCGCCCGATTTTGAAACATTCTTTAACGGTATTCCGCTTCTGTTGGTCTTAGCGTGATGATAAATAGCCTATAGCCTCTAGATAAATAAGTTTTTGTAACAAACATTCAAACGGGCCAGTAGTTCCAGAGATTAGCTCCTTCAAGCAAACAAACTCTTCAGCTTTATAATATTAGAGAGTATATATTTCTAAGGAGGTTTTCAATGACCATTTACATGGATGTTATGTGAATTTTTTACCGATGTAGTATTCGTCGTCGATGCCGAGGAAACTGGTGGTATGGTCGTGGGGAGGCTCAACTCGCGGTGCAGCTGTACAGAAGGGCACTAGATGTCCTCGATGAAAGCGAGGGTGGTATCACGAGCCCCACACCTTCTGGAGAGCCGGAGGCAACTTCGGATGCCCTTCACTCGCTACTCGAAGAGCGGATGCGGGTATACAACAATATGGCGGCTGCACAGTTGAAGGCTGGTGCTTATGACGCTGCACTTCAGGTAAGCTCAATCTTTTCAAACCCTTTATAGTGAGTAGTGATATTTAGAAGAAAATTCCCATTTTTTTTCATCTCATTAATATTTGTTTTTTTGGGGTAAACTCACACGGATGGACCAAGGATCTCAAAGATCAAGGAGTAGCTTATTCCTTGCTAAGGACAGTAGTGTCCGTATCATTAATTACTGTGAAACTAATAGTAAGAGAGCTGGACGCTAACCAAGGGACTCAAGTAAATCTTCTCAAGTAGAATTGAATTTTAATTTTTCGAATAAAATCAAATTTATCATGTTCAGAAATGAAGGAGGATTTTTTTAATTTCTGAAGGAAAAAGGTGGTGTTATAAGTTTGGTCTGTTTGATTGCTATGTGTTTTTTTTTTGTTTGAACGCTGACTTGATCAAGATGGTCCCTGCTACATTAGAAATAAATAAATAAATAAATACCCCTGGACAAGTTACACAAATTGAATCTAACCTCAAAGTAAGCAAATTATATGCTTGTATTATGGGTGTTAGTCAACGATACCAATACATAGAAATACTTAAATAGATACCAGAATAAATTTAATAAACACCCGCACCCGTAAAAGCAGACATCTAAATGTTCCTCACACAAATACCTGCTCCTGTCGGGAATCGAACCCGAGCCTCGCGATTAGTCGGTGTAGTTAGGCGTGTACGCTAGCCACTCGACCAACGAGGCGGTCAAATATGTTTGTCAGGGTTTATTGAAAAATGAGTAACGTGTGTTGGTTTGGGCTCCTTTGTAGAATAGACCATGCCAGGCAGCTCGTAAAAGGCGAGCATAGGCTTACCATCACTAACACCGTGACATCCGACTAGGTGGTAGAGTTTCGCAGCGACTCGCCCGGATTGGTACCACTGCCTTACCTATTCCTGCCGCCATAACGTCATGACATGTTCCGGTTGGGAGGGTAACGTAGCCGGTAAACTTACTTTTGCTCTAGGCCTAACATTCCGGGTTGGCAACGCACCATTACCACCTTTGGTGTCTCTAGGCGGCGTAAATTTCTTACCATCAGGAAATCAGTCTGCTTGTTTGCCTTCCTATAACATAAAAAAAAGTAGGTCTATTGGTGAGTGCAGGCGGTGAGTCGCGTGCTGACGTGCCAGCCGAAGAACGCGAAGGCTCTGTACCGCAAGTCGCGCATCCTGTCGGCCATGGGCCGGAACCCCGAGGCGCTGGAGGCG
>NJDD01002641.1:90162-105368 GCA_002245505.1 Calephelis nemesis
GGGGCGCGCCGCGAGCTGCAGCGCTGCGAGCACCTCGCCAGCCGGGACAAGTCCGTCGAGCGCAAGCTCGCGCAGAGGATGCTCGGCACCTCGCCGCCGCCCAAACCTGGCGCACCCGACAAGAAACCTAACAGAGCCAAGGTAATCCTTTTACGGTTACAATAAAACTAATAAGCGCAGTATAGTAGCGCAGCGCGCTACAAGTTGAGACGCCGTAGCTTCGCGATTTGATACATACATACATATATATCTTCACGCCAAGTTTCAAGAGTAGGCAGAGAGTATCGAGTGCCAAACCTCACAGACCTGTCTGGCTTTCATCACATCACTTTCATGCAAACACGCCGGTTTCTGAAACTCCACCACCACTCCACCCTCAGGTAGTATCCGAGCGATCTGATCGTGGAATATCAACCTTGGTCACCCCGGGTACCTACATCTACCCACGTTTGCATTATATATCTGCTTTCTCAATCTTTCATCTGTCATTATTTGCACATGATCGAACCAGCGGAGTACGTCTTTTCTCATTTTAACACCAACACTTCTAATCCCACTCTTTCTCGGATCTCAGTGTTACGAATGCGCTAAACGAACGTTACACCACAGATTTTCCGTAGCGCTCTCATTTTGAACGCATTTATCCTACTCTCATGCTTATCTACAAAATTATGCATAAACGAGTCTAACATTTTGACTCACAACCTCGCTTTAAAATAGCTTGCCCAGCTCTCCATTCACACTATTCCCTGTATACATCCTCCATTCCACATGTAACGTTGTGTACCTTCCATCCCTACTAAAAGCGCAACCAAGATATACAATTTCATTCACTTGCTCCAACACTACATCATCAATTAAAACTATTACGTCCGTTTTAGCTACCATCTCTTTCAAACACCATTACATTAATCGCCTTCCACAACTGTGAGGAGTGTTTGCAGCTCAGATGGTGTAGAGCCTAAAAGTACAGCATCATCTGCATAAAGCAAGCAGTTCACCATTTGGTCACCCATACGTATTCCCACATTCAATGGCGTGATCCTATCGCTGTGGTTTTTTTACTACTACCCCATCGCTGGCGTGATTGCCACTTGGTACACTAGACCACAAAGCCAACCCGCCACCGGGGAGATCAAAAGTATTACTTTTTCTCTTAATCTCCGTTACAAACAATAAATCCAGGCATCTTTCATCCATTACATCAATGAATCCGTTCAGCTTCGCTTTCACTCATTCCACTTCTCACATTCCACGTGCCTATTTCGCACCCCCCCACTCCTCGATTCGCCTATACGGACGTGGCGTGGTGGGCCCCCATCGCCGCATTTACCTCTTTTCGCACCGACGAGGGCGGATCGGTACGCGTCGCCTCCAGGGAACGCCCTAACTCGCTCTGCGGTACTTTTTCGGGCCCGAGTTGCAGACCAATGGACTGGCGAGGATTGCGACGTGCATGCTTCTGGCCAATGAACCCCGACAGTTTTAGATCTTAGTTTTCTTGCAATCTTTTGGTTGGTTAACAACCTCAAAGGAGTAAAAAATTGAACAATATTTTTTTATTTAAATTGGTAATTTTAAGAATTTTCCACCTTGATGTCTTTAAAGCAAGTTTTAGTATTATTACAATTAAGTACAATTTTATATGGTTATGAAAGATGAGAATCTGGAAAAGTTTTAAGCCCTACTAAGAAACATTAAAATCGCCCGTCGAAATTTTTAAGTTGAAAATTGAAGTCATAGTTCTAAGACCATAAAATTTTCGCTTTACACTTAATTTTTTATAATTTCCATCAAAGTTAAGAAGCTGAATATTTTATGCGGAAAGGAAGAACTTATGGCTATTCAGATACAAAAACAGAAATTCTAAAAAGTCATCTACTTCTTTGAGAATTTTTTAAAGTGGTTTGGGTACTCAAAAACACAAAAAATAACTCGAAAACTGTGCAAAATCGAAGACATACATAGGGGTGATTCAGGTACCCCAAGGAGTATCCTATCTTGACACTACTTTTGGTACTCCCAATATATATAAAAAATAAAATAGATACGACATCTACACACACATCTTTATGTATAAAAAGGAATAGTCCTTAAATCTTTTCTTAAAAATAATTTATCTTTTTGACCTGTGCGATTGCAAGTGAGGTTGATTTCGAAGGTGCTTGTACACTCTCAAAGCGTTTACTGTATCAGTCGTGTTTATCTTCCAGATGTTCATGTGGGGCTCGCTGCTTCTCAGTCTTCTGGTCGGTGTCGCCAGCGTTCTTGTATACCGCTACAAGTTGCAGTCACAATGACTCGAACATTCTGTAAGTTTTTATGTTTAAGATAGCGAAAAATGAGGCGGCTATTCTGAGAGTAAGCTGTCAATATACAATGAATATTTAGACACTAGTCCATGAAGCTATATCACTACTGGAAGTTACACTTCTAACCAGTCGTCAAGGCCAGTCGTCATCTTCAAATGTCATTTCAAACTCACTATAATGTACTAACCTACCAGTTTTGTTGATATTGATCCATCCGACGTCCTTAAGTACTCATGCATGGAGGTTATAGGTCTATTCTTAACACAGGAGCCCGACTAATACGAGGATTTTGTTTTGTATGATAATCTTTATCTTAATTATTAATAAATTAATCATTAACTTAATTATCTTTATATATCTTACATCATTTAGCCTTCAACAAACAAATATTTTCAATTAATGTCATTGATCTGCAATTCGAAATGAAAAATGCTGAATGATAATATTTGTTCTTTTTAGGTTGCTGAATAAATCTTCATGGAAAATGAAATAAGGTGTTGTGGTAGTGGAATAATACCTCTTTAAGTTATGGCTTAAAGTTCTAACTTTTAGTGTGTAATGGTTTAAGATTATATGATAAAGAGGGGATATATATTTTCATAAATAAATATTCGCATTTTGTGACAATCATGAGCGTATACAGCTGGGAATAATATTCTATTTCTAAAAAAATAAAAAGGATCGTCCAATAATCACGTGAGGGTCGAAAGAGTTTGGCAATAATCACTAGGGGAAGGGGTTGTAAGACGGGTAGGAGTATAATTTTTAACCAAGGGAGGGGGGCACGGGTTAAAATGCTACAAAATATCACACGATTATTGGAAGACCCTAAATATTATAGCTACTTTTTTAACTGTATAGAGAAAAAATAACAGAAAACCCCACTACCATATTCTTTAAATATATAGACAGGGGTATTTAGCATGATGGCTGATTTTTGCTTCCACACCTGTTCAGTTATCTAGAATGTATGGTAGAAAAAAATAATCCTTGAAAACATTTCAACAAACTTGCCCACATATAAAATCATCACAATCTTAGTATACCCGAGACTGGGTTTAATTTTAACAAAAGCTTTTAAAAACTCAAAGCCCTAACGTCACATGATGTCATCTTGTAATGTAGAGGCATGAAGATAAATTCCAAATATTAACTTGAATTGACTTTACAAGACTCTCTGAAAGTGAGGCCGGTATATTAAAGAAAGTCAGCAATCGTTTAGAACTCAAGTCTATTTCCAACCATTTATGTCACTTTTGACAGCAGATAAAAGTACAATCATCACAATAAATGAAAGAGACAGCTATAGGACCTTTACTTGACAGCTGTCAAAAGTTTAACAAATGGTTGCACCAATTTTAAAGGGCAGTTGGCCTAGTATGGTTGATCTGGTATTACTTAACTACTTAAAATCTGATTATTGTTATTAGAAAACATTACATTCCTTTTTTGGGCAGTAGTAAAAAATGTAAAATGGTGTGTGATATTTTTGTCACTGATTTGTGATATCCGGTCCGCATAATTCAGCAGTATTTGCTGTTATTATCTGCAGAAGGCAGATCTAGGATCTTAAAACTACTACAGTACTTTGTGTGAACATTACTTCCCCTCACAAACAGATCTGCTAGTAGTTTTTATATATAGCACTGGAATTCTCTCCCATTGTATTTTCAGAATAGTATATTAATCTGGAAATGTTTAAAGCAACTTTTCTTCAACTAGCTCTGTTTGCTTTCACCTTAACATCTACGCTTACCATCAGATGTGTTTATGGTCATAAAACAATCAGTGAAAATATTGAAACAATTTTCATAGTTATTATTATACCATTGTAGAAACAACTTTAAGTTAATCCGTAGACTCTTAATTTTCAAACATTGAAAATAATTGTATTCTGAAAGCGTCGGTCTAAAATCACAATCATAAATTATATTTTCTGAACTCGATATGTGTTACTTTTGATGGATATATATGGATAATTTTGAAATTCCATATTATGCGAATTTAAGCCTTAGCCAGAGGAAAAGAAGGTCCCTAAAAATTATCCATTATTTTTTTTAAAAATAATCCCTTATTTTCCCTAAAAGATAATTTGTAATAAAACATACTTTAGTTAAATAATTGTTCCTGATCTTGTCACACAACATGTAAATGTCAAATGAAAGACAGTGATAGGAACAATGATCACACTAAATAGTTATAAAAAAACAATTAAAGTACCTTTATTTTTTATGAATAAGGGGATAATATGTAAATGTTAATAATGGAAAATTATATTTTTCTATGTAGAGTTTACCTTATTACTGTTACACCTAGCCAAACTGAATACGCACATGATGACTCTGAGAGCCTAGCACGAACATCTATCGTTACCTAAATATTACAGTTCGCAACACAAAAACAGTCAATCTTAAAAATGTTTAGTAATTTCAAAATTGTATGTTTATTAATGTCTATTAGATACTGATTTTTTTAGTATAACATTAAAAGTATAACTTTAAACTTCCTAATGAATTTGTTACCCTAGTACCTACCATCAGATCAATTTCGATACCGTTGGCTTTATTTGATGAAACTAAATAGTCGATAGATGTTCATGTTCTAGGTAAGGAATATGAATATATATTTTTGTACAGAGGTTATAAAGTAGTGTTGTTCACAATTTTGATAAAACTATAATGATTTGTTTTTTAAAATACAACTTTACCCTAATCTCCTTTACCTATTCTAATTTACAGAGAAACTAAAGGATTTTTTAATGCAACAGATTAAAAAAGTTATTTGTTCCCATGATATAAATAGCTACCTAACTCTCCCAAAGTAGACTTTTATAGCAAGCGCTGGTAGCTTCTAGCCCGGTGACGTTATAAAAGTCGTTAGACGTACACTACAGTAGTCATTTCGAAAAAAAAACGTCATTGGCGCCTCGTTATATTAATACTTAATACGTATGTACGTCAGATTGCGTAATTTAAAATAGAATATGGTGTAGGCAGGTTGATTTACGATTAAAATTAAATGTAAGTACATATTAAGTAAAGCTTAAAAATTAAAATGTAAAGTGACAGAACGAGAATGATTATTTAAGGATCTAAAATATAAATTCTTGGGTGCATTATTTTTGTTTTGCCCCTTAAATCTTAACTTAATAATTGGTTAAATACTGACGTCTCCGAGTGCGGCCGGTAGTGACTTTATGACAGCCGTGAATGTACACCGCATATTTATAGAGTCATTAAAGCGCAGTGCCACTCACGGAAATAATTTGTGAGCTACTGACGCTTGATTCGAAAGTCTACCTTAAAGGGGAACATTATTAAATTTTACTAGCTATGCCTACGGTACTTGTGATGCAATATTTTTTTATAAAAGCTATATGAACGCTTAAAAGGTTTGTTGCAATTTTCATACTAGCTTTCATGCCTTACATAGTCCTCTGTAGGTGGATTTTTAAAAATAGAATAGCCTATGTTTCCAGTCGGATCTTTTGCTATATGCATATCAAAATCGGTTCAGCGGTTTAGCTGTGAAAGAGCAACACACAAGCAGACAGACTTTCGCCTGTATTATTAGTATGGATTCATATTATCTGATTAAAAAACCAAAAAAAAATTGCACCGTGGCCTTGTTAACCTTATGAAATGAAATGTTTTTTTCGTAATTATAAAACGTTAAATTATAGAATTTATAAGTTTAGGTAAAAAGAGAGCTATCTGTACCTATGTTTTAAATAACTGTTTTTTCTACAATGTATAACCGTTACTTTTTTTCAATATTAATGTTATTTAAATAGTCTTTAGCAAAGCAGTATATTTCTAAACAGAATATTTTTGGTATAACAAACAAGGTCCATCCTTTCAAGTATTATTTGACTTATAATATTATTATTGTGAAATTAAATTATAAAAAATAATACTAATTACACATTTTAACTACATAGACCTAGTTTAAAGTAAAAATAACAGCTCTCGTGTCAAATAGCTGAGGTATTTAAACAGCAGAAAATGGATGGAGAATGTTTTGAGTATAGAGCACTAACAAAGAACTGAACATTGCGTGCAAACTCGTACACTTGTGTGAAAACACGTATGTTGTCGTAATTGTAGGTACGTGTACACTCAGCAACACAGATACCTGACTACTTTACAATACTTAGTTGTATATAGATATCTGTGTTGCATTATGAACGTACGTTGCTTTGTTTAAAGTGAATGGGAAACTAATAATTGTAATACAAGATGTTGTGCCAATCTTGTACAAACAAGTAGTATCTAAATAATCTCCTTTTTGTCAACGGAAGGATTTTAGGTTTTATATAATAATTAATGATGCTTCCGACTTCCAAAATAAAATTTGCTATTTCTTTTATAACTCATCAGTTAAATTTGTTTCGAAGCATTTTTATTGATTTCACGAAAGTTATGTTTTGGTTATTAAATAATGTTTAAATTATTGTTATTTTAAATAAATTACCAATCGGAAGTTATTATAGAACTTTATATAAAATGTTTTGTTACTTTTCTTATATTAATGAAAGTATTCTGTTTAAATTATTTTGTTTTTAATATAATTAAAACTTTTTAAACAGATATAGATAATATTTGCATAGCTTAAAGCTCCCATAAGTTAAATATTTTTTAAGTATTAAATTGTTTTAAATTTGACTTTTGATATATAAAATAAAAATGATTAAAGAAAATATGCCAGTGATTTTTTAAAACAATTTTCGTTTCCTAAATACCTAATTTTATACGCTGAAAAATTGCATTCCAAAGTATAAGACAGTATAGTTTTGTAAAATTCCCGAAATATAAGGAGTATATTTTACAAAAAATAAAGTTGTTGAAACTTTCTAACAATATTATTAGACCTGTTGTAAATTATCTAGTAGAATTGTACCTGCACTTTGGTAAAATAATGCAATATATTAACTAATTCCAGTATTTAACTCAGTAATTAATATTGGTACGAATAAGCGTTGCGTTCCTACCAAACATTATAATACATTGTTTTCCTCAACAGAGCAAAACTCAGTTTTAGTTGAATTTTTGTAGGTCACATATATGATTAAAAGGGTTTTATTATATTACGTTTTTTCTGTTAGAGCTCGTTATTAATAATTAATGTAATGTAATTTACATTTATTGTTATTAATCAATAAAAGTTGGTCTACAAATTGGTATTGTATTAATCTGTTTTATTGACATTTAATATTGGATTGTTATGGAAAACCCTAACAGAGCACCTGTAACGCTTTAAACCAATATTATTTAAATAATATTGCTCTATTTTAATATAAGGTAATATTATTTTAATAATAAAATGTGGATTATTGAAATAATATTGCTTTAATGCATTGAGGCCTTATTGCACGCTAAATAAAGTTTCGGATTTACGTAGACAGTAATATTGAAATAGTATTGTTCTAAAACGTTGCAGTTAAGGCTGACTCACTGGTTCTTAATATATAAATGCTACGACCTGATTTCTTGTTAAGCTGATTTTGGTAGTTAAAACCTATCACAGCACAGAAATGGTTGGTGATTTTCTAAGCTGGAAGGAAAAGGTGCAAATCGGTGTTTGAAGGAAGCATGTGCGTCCTTATCATATTAAAAAAACACGCTATCACATTTAACTTTTACCCATCTAATTCCTTTAAAAAGTTGAACAATTTGGAAGTCACTAAAAATACTGTCCCTGTTGAATACAAATGTTATGTAGTTATGTATTCATTTCGAATTCGTATTATGCGTAAAATATTAGTGACCGATGTTACGCGGAAATTATATCCAACTAATGTCAGCTTAGCATGAAGTCGGCTATTATTAAGGTTACTATCTGTCGGATATATCAGATATAGGTAGTTCCGGTCCGTTGAGATTCCAAAAACCTAATTTTGGAGATGTTTTAAGTCTCCGATAGACATGAACCCAGCGTGCTAGCCTAAATGATAGCTGTTGCTATCTATTTAATGGTCCAATTTAGAACAGTTTTACAATTTAAATTGTTTGTAGTACTCTTATTTTTTAAATTTATATTTATCATGAAAAAGAAACTATAATTTCGCATTTAATTAAAAGACATTTTTACCTACATTTGAACGCATTTGAAATATTCTTTTACTTTTTTATTACTTGCTATTTTTTGTAGAAAAAAATATGTCGGAAATTTATACCTAAAATTGGATGTAAAGATTAAATTGCATTTTGATTGACAATTACATCTTCGTCCGCAAAAAATATTTTAGAATATAGCGGGTTATCTAAAAATATGTTGCAAATCCTTATTCGGGCATCCATTGCTCGCAGAGCCGACTTCATGATCGATCACAAAAAATAATATTTATGAGCGATTACGAAGACAGCTTATGGCTAGAGCATGAGATTTTTTTACGTGCTGTCCTCGCGGGCCTTAGTACAATTTTAATCAATGTCATATTTGGTAAAAGTAGGCTCTATATTTGAAACGCTTTTTTTAAATAAACGGTAACTTTGAAAGTATTTGTTGTAAATCAACGGCTTTATTGCAAAAACGATTTTGTTTTGGTTTGATTTGATAGCTTTTATTGGAAAAGTAAATTTAATAATTAATCACAACATTCTTTTACAGAACCTGATTTTATAATAGTCAAGAATTTGCTCTGTACCGAGAAATATTCTATTACGCTATTTTTAACTTTCATTTTATAGGGTTTAATTTGATTTTACGTGGTTGTCTTATCGAGCCAATTTTTGTAATAAGGTCAAATACTTATATCAAACTTGTGATAAATAACTGTATAGAAAATGGTTTGGATTATGGTGAACTGGTGCCGCGATTATGTAAAATAAAACTATATTATTAAAAATAATTTGTTTTATTTAACTAAAATTTTATTGACTTATAAATTACAATATACACATATCAACACTAACTTTGTTTGTTCTGTAACAAACAAGTATTAATTAAGGTAACAATGGAATGGCAACTGATTTACAGTTAAAATAAAAACAACCATAGACTTATTTACTTAAATAAATATCCCTGGAAACGTTATACAAATTGAAAGTAGACACATTATATGCTTATGGGTGTCAGCCAGTGAATCTAATACCTTCATAGAATTACTTAAATATATACCAGAATAGATATAATAAACACCCAACCCGGAAATGCAGACAACTATATGTTCATCATGCAATTGCCACATCCCCGTCCAGAATCGAACTCGAGCCTCGCGGTTGGTCGGAGTTAGGTTTGTACGCTAATCCCTTGACCAACAAAGCGGTGAACATATAAGTATGTAATAAGTACTAAACATATTTTGAACCATCACATATCATCTGTCCAAAGATGTTTTCTTATTGTTCAATAAATCTCGACTACTATTCACTTTATTATAAAACTAGCTGCGCCCCGCGGTTTCACCCGCGTAAGTCCCAATCCCGCGGGAACTCCGGGATAAAAAGTAGCTTATATGTTATTCTGGGTCTTCAGCTACCTACATACCAAATTTCATCGTAATCGGCTTTGTAGTTTTTGCGTGAAAGAGTAACAAACATCCATACATCCATACATACAAACTTTCGCATTTATAATATTAATAGGATTGGTAAAAATAAGTTTTAATTGTTTTGTGCTATCCATTTTCTACAACATGGTTTGATTACATTAAGAAACAAAAATAGCCAAAAGTTATTGCAACATGTCTGTATCAATGGCTATGTTCACACCTGTGCGCTTTCAATTGTGCTTTCATCTTCGTTATACGTATCAAATTTCAGTCTAGTTGTGTGATAAACATTTTGATGTCTACATTTCCGGGTCTGGGTGTTTATTAAATTTATTCTGGTATCTGTTTAAGTATTTCTATGTATTATTATCGTTGACTAACACCCATATTACAAGCATATAATTTGCTTACTTTGGGGTTAGATTCAATTTGTGTAAGTTGTCCAGGGATATTTATTATTATTATTAACAATTCGTTACTTAAAAAACACATGAAAGTTTAAGGCTACTTCAAATCGTCAGGTTTTATTTATTTGTAATATTTGTAATTGCCACGCCTTTACCATGTTTTTCGTAAGTTATATGAATTATGAAAAAGCAAGATGAATGGGAAAGCAGTGCGCAGTGTAGACATATATATTGCACAAAAAAAAAATTAAAAAATTATAAACTTGTATTATAACTGTTAGTCGGTTATACTAATACACTGAAATACTTATATAAATACCGTAATAAATATAACAAACACGCAGATCCAGAAATACACATTGATGTTTATCACACAAGCATCTATACCCGTCGGGAATCGAACCCGAGCCTAGTGGTTGGTCGGTTAAGTTAGGCGTGGACGCTAACCCCTCGGCCACCAATAGATTATAAATGATAATTATAAACATATAGCAGTTCTGACGTAAGAGAGCATTCGAACTTCCAATGGCATTAGTCGATAGGTTGTTTGAGATCTACCAATAAATGGAATTCACATTAGCGTCACCAGCGCCACTTATTATACAATTATAATTAAAGGATATTTTTTCATTCTACGATATCGTCCTTATTTCTCACCATGTTTGAAGTCTTACAGAAAAAAATAACAATATTTATGAGCACCGACATTATTCGTGTATAAATTTATAATTTGTCTAAATTCTATATATTTGTCAATTTTAAAATATTGTACTTGCCTCTGGACAATTTTGAGAAACTCCTTTGTTGAATCTACGACAACTTCGGCACCAGTTTGTGTCAATTCATTAATGCTAACTGCTAAGCAACATTTTTACATTAATGAGTAATAAATCTTTGCACAAATTTTCACGTTTATATTTAACATTGACAACTGTTGACAGCATCATGAAAGCTACGGTACAGTGGCATATAAAATTATATACTATCATTGTTCTTTTAGCTCGTTTCGTTCGTTTTAATTTGTTCAATATTACATATACAATACTTCAAATTTACGATATAAAAAAACATTCACTTAAGTATCAAAAACAATTAACTTTTTGTCCAGACTTTTTCTTTACAACTGTAGTCTATTATTTTACCAGTTTCTCAAAGCAAATCTATTAACTCCATAAGATTGCATATCATTATACCAATTATTTAATAGGTATAACATCAGACAAGCCGTCCTGGCGAACTTCGTATTGCTTGACATTAACAATTTCAAATGAAAAATAAATAAAGAATTGTTTTTTTTATTTTCCCTCCAAATTTATCATAAGAACCTCTTCTTAAAAACCTTTTTCTAACAATAACTAACACAAAACAACAAAAGAAATTATCGACATTGATCCATCCGTTCAGGCGTGACACGCCAGCACAAGAAATGAGGATTATTTTTCTATATCACATATATATTTCCGCAGTGAAAAATAATATGGATATCGATATATTTATATTTTTAATATACATTCACTAACCACAACCTGCGGGTAGTTAAAAAACATGTGTTTAGTTGTTGAATAAATTGCTCAAAAATATTTCTTTCTGTTTTTCTCATATTATTTTAAAATTGAAGATGTTTTAGAATGTATAATGCTTTAATAATGAGTCAAATTCATCACTAACTGATTTAACCTTTAATTCAGATTAATTTACGGATACCTACTTATTCATACAGTTACCGTTTTTTCTGGGCTGTACTTTTGACATCATAAATTAGTATGATTTATTTAGTCAAAACGCATCTTAATAATAAGTAGTTTGTAATAAGGTTATTTTTGTCTTGAATATGAATGATCATGAATATATTATCAAAAGAATATTGCTTTATGGTGTCCATAAAACAATATTATTTCAATAATAAAATGTAAGTCTTCCGAAGATTTTAAATATGTATCCAAATTCACAACAATAGTGTTGCGTTTAAGTCATGGTTGTTTGCTATAAGAAAATGTCAATGAAAAAACATTGCAAGTGATTATCGGTGGAATTTGTAATTATTAGGTCATGTTTACTCATAAAGGTACGACGTAAAGCTAAAAAGGTTTTATGTAAATCTTTAGAAACACAGAAAAAGTGTGATTAATAGAAGTAACGATACACTATCACATTATTTTAACATTTTTGGCCTTTCGGTTTTTCTGACTAATTACAACTGTTGCATTTCTACAAACATAACATTTTTGGACAAATATCACACTGCTTATTATTACATAGTTTCAAAATGGACAAGTGATTTCAATTCAACATAAAATAAAATTTCACCAAGTGCCAACGATGAACAATACGAACATACAGGCAATGGACTTCTTAATATTCTAAGTAACTTTTAATACTAGTTTTTGGACTAACGCATTCTATAGCTCAATGACTTTAAAATGGGTCGAAACGCGTAATCTTAAAATATATAAATTACATATCACGTTGTTTATCCGCGATGGACTTCTAAACGACTTAACCGATTTCGACCAAATTTGCATACCGTGTGCAGTTTGATGCGACTTGAAAGATATGATAGCTTACATCTCAATTTATGATCTTTTGATGCGATTCGAAAATTACCATCCGAGCGAAGCCAGAACAGGCAACTATTACGATATACAACAAATTAAGACTAGTAAAGTTACAAAAAATGTACACCATTTATTTCATTAACACGCCGCGATTTGACAATGCTTTTTCGACATATTTTTTTTTTGATTTGATTGATTTTGATCAAAACACGTTTTGACTTATACTCAACCATGCATAAATTTTCATCTGTCTTAACTAAAACCAGAAGTCAGGTCTAAAGATTCTATTACGACCTACCTTTCAAAAAACAACCATCAAAATCGGATTATTGACAGTGTAATCGCATAACATACATACAAAAGAAATTAAAAAATCACTAGGTAACAACATAAAAAACATAAGGTTGGCGGAGATCGCACCAAAGCGATAAGACCGCCTTTGTGTATTTTAAATTAAATATAAGTGAAACTGTTTATTTTTTAGTGAATGTTTGTGCATAAAAAATGTATTCATTCATTCGAATTGATAAGTCCTGTTTTTGGTGTAGGTTAAAAATAAGTAAGTTTCCACGTTTTGATTCATTTTAAAGTCAAAGGAATGCTATTAAAATATTTGTACATATAAATATACATACTTAAGTAATTCACAGCTATGATTTCAAAGTCAACATCTTCGCTGTCCAGCTCGTTATATGAGTTATTAAAACAATTACCCCAATAGTGGTAAGGGCTTGTGTAGAGAAAACTGTCGCTACAAAGTCATACAATAGTTTTGGAGAAAACACAGACCATACAAAAAGATGGTGCCTGAATACAATCGCTATAACACAGTATATAGTCACTTGGTAGACCCTGTGGAACGCGTAAATATTCACTATACGCCATATGGTCAGCAGGTACCTGTAAAAAATGAAAGTATAAAAAAAATAATGAATCCATATATATCGTGGACCCGTGACTATTATTCTGCCGACGCTCAGCGTTATGTATAAACCTTCTGTCGACATCAATCTGGTCTGATCATATGCCAATGAAATTGAAGTGTAGTGTTAGTTTAATTATACCTACAGATATAGGTCTTACGTGTAAGGAAAATTATGTTATCTGGGGAGAAAGAAGTATGAAGGAGGTTAGGAAATTTAATGAAATTTGTAATTATGAATTTAAAAAAATTGACTTTCCTCGGGAATTGAGTAGCTGTTGTGATAATTTATGTTCAAATGTTAGACATAGGGTTGTTATTGATAATTTGTACACTAAAATTGTTACTGTGCTAACCCAAGCAGCTGTCAGCAGTAAAAACGCAAAGGGTCATGGTAAGGGGAGGCACAAAAACATTACTGGCTGGAATTTACATGTTAGGGATGCACACAGGCGGGCTAGACTTGCTTTCCAAGATTGGGTTTCTCACAATAAACCAACCTCGGGTCCTATTTATAGTGCAATGCGTGAAAGTAGAAAGAATTTTAAATCTAAATTACGTTGGTGTTTGTCTAATCAGCAAACAATAAAAATGGAATTAATAGCTTCACATTATTCATCCAAAAATTTCGCACAGTTTTGGAAAAATATTAATAAAATGCATCCTAGGTCTGGCTTGCCTGCTAGTGTGGGTGGTAGGCATGTGTCCAAAGATATTGCCAACTTATTCAGAAGTCACTTTAAAATGGAGTCGGCTGGTGAGAATCAGCCACGGGTGGAGGGGGCTGGGCCAGCATCAAGTGAAATTAGCATAAGTTTTTCAGCTAAAACCATCGCTAAAATCATTAGAAATATGGTGCGGGGGAAATCTCCTGGCCATGATGGACTGAGTATTGAACATTTGCAACATGCTGGAGCTCACTTGCCCAGAGTTTTGTACATGTTCTATACGTTTTGTCTACGTCATGAATATCTGCCGAGGGACCTTATGAAGACTGTCGTCGTACCAATAGCTAAAAATAAGACGGGGGATGCGTCTGATATCAATAACTACAGACCTATATCTCTGGCGACTATCTTGGCTAAAGTACTTGACAGTATGCTTAATGAGCATCTTGAGAAACATATAAAGCTACATGATGCTCAGTTTGGATTCAGACCTGGTCTCTCTACTGAAAGTGCAATTCTATGCCTGTATATAAGACGCCTGTATATGCGTGCTTCCTCGACTTATCTAAGGCTTTTAATAGGGTGCCGTATGAGTTATTATGGAATAAGTTGCGCAAGGAAACTAGTCTTCCTGTTGAGATAATCTCACTATTTAGATATTGGTACAGCGAGCAAAAAAACTACGTAAGGTGGTCTAGTAGTCTGTCTGATTCTTATCAACTGAATTGTGGGGTCAGGCAGGGCGGATTAACTTCTCCTAGGTTATTCAATTTTTACATTAATGGTCTTGTAGAGGAACTCAGCAGGGCCAACATTGGCTGCTCCATAGATGGAATTAGTATAAACAACA